>OVAQ01000028.1:0-74459 GCA_900406345.1 Erysimum cheiri
TTATGAGGAAGAAGTAGAAGTAGAAAGAAGAAGAAGAAGAAGAAGAAAAAAAACGGCGGCTGAAAAAAAAATTAGGTCACAAGAGCTTTGGCTCTGATACCATGAAATATGCCGTAAAAGTCTGTCTTATTCACACGAATAGAATTGGTATTTATACATATGTGTACCCGTAGGTAGATAGGACTAAATCTAGGTAAAATATATTGACATATATCTTTATCCTAATACAAATCCTTCTGGTGTAGGAGAAAATGAGGAACCTTCTCCAAGTTGCAAGATCGTAATACAATAACATTCAACTGAGATTTTGGCTTCCAAGAATAATCATCCTCTACTTCAAGTGAGTTGGATTTTGAAGAAAGTTTTAGCACCTTAAGCTCTGAGAGGTTGGCGAGCCAACCAAGAGAAAAGTGGCCATCGTTGTCGTTACCGAACAGCGAAAAGTACTCAAGGGATTTAAGGTTACCGAGAGAAGATGGTAGTTTCCCAGTCAATTTGTTCGATGAGATCATATCAAGAACTCGAAGTCCAGTCAAGTTAGTTATACACAAAGGAAACTCACCTTCTAGATAATTGTTACTGATATTGAGCTCTTCAATATACTTCAATTCGCAAATCCCCAAGGCAATCAATGCAAAACTTTGTTTCACATAACTAAACGTGAACTCACCATTAGACTTGCCTAGCCATGCCTCTGATGCAGAAATATAGTTACCATGTAGATCCAGAGCTTTCAGCTTCCTTAGGGCAGGTACACAAAAGAAAACAACTTTAAATATGAGCCTAATGATTCCAACCTTAGAAAAGAAAAGCAAATCTTTATGGACATATGTACCTCGTACTTGATTGAAGCCGTAAAATCTGTTTTCACTTAGGTCCAACAGTCTCAAGTTTTTCAAATCATTGAGTTCTGAAAAGGAGGTCAACGAATAGAAGAATGATGCAAACTGAACTTATGAAATAAATAAAAAAGTATAACAATTTAGCTAAACATACATCATCAAGAAATAGGCTCTCCTAGATACAAATTTCAAAACGCACCTTTAAAAGGAAAAAGGCCATCCATGTTGTTTCTCCCAAGAAACAGAGTTTTGAGTGATGCAGCAGCATTAAGGAAAGGAAATATGCTGTTATTGAATGAACTATAAGAGAGGTCCAGAATTTCCAGGTTTTTTAATCTCCTTAGGCTTTTATAACCTGCAAAATAGAATCTTGCTAAGCATGTAATGATGAGAGATGTTACTCTATGCACGTGGAACGGGAAAGTAAAGGACCATGTAATCTGATTACAACATGCAACAATGGGACACAAATTGACAAACATCAGCAAGTTACTGTGTAAACAAATAATTAAATTTCATGAATTAGAAACAATAAACTAAGATTTGTCCATCTAGATAATTTTGAGAAGCAGAACCCTAACGCTGGTAAAAAAACCAAAAAGGTATAACTAACGACTATGGAAACTCTGTTATACCTTCCACATCATCAAAGAAGCCACTGAACATGGATTCAGATAAGTCCAAACTTTGAACTTCTTCGAAGGGATGCAGCAAAGAGAGATTTAGGAGAGAACTCTTTACGTTTCCGTAGAACATCCAACCAAGGGAAAGCCCGATAACCCGTCCGCTTGTATGATTGCACGTAACGCCCTCCCAATGGCAGCAATCGCTCGTTGTGTCATTAGTCCAAGTAGTGAAAACGCCCTCACTATGGCAGCAATCGCTTGTTGTGTCATTAGTCAAAACGCTTTTGATGGAGTATGTCTTGAGCTCCAACAAAGCATTCCTTTCTTTCTGAATACAGGCTTTGTATCCATTTAGCTGCCCCAACAATATCATCACCCATATCAAGTATTGTCCCAACATAAGCTTCCCCTCCATTGCAGATAAGATAAAAAGCAAATGAAATAATCTCCACAAAGCAATGTGGAAGTCTAGTTATATGAATTCAACAAAAATGATTTGTAATTTTTTTAGAAAAAGTGGAAGTCTCTGTCTATGAACACACTGGAAAGTTATGTGACATTTGTAAAATGAGTGATCACTATCGTTTACGTTGACTGGTATGATAAGACAAGTCAAGATCTTTGTAGATAACAGTTATAGACTCATAACGACGACCCATGTACAAATGTATGTGTGGGGTGTAATATATGTGTGGTATAATATATGTGTGGTGTAAAGACCCATGTACCACTTACCACTTAAGTCAAGTCAATGAAAAAGTCTTTCTACAAAGAGTTGCTAGAAACGTTGTTTTTTTTTTGGTTGAAAATACCCACTAATACTTTTTGCCAGGCTTAATACCACGAAATTATTCAATGAATGAATTTCTAACCTTTGAATCTGATGAACCACTAAACTTAAGGAAAACTGGAAAAGTCTAAACGGTCAGTGGAGTTGATGATGTGGCTCTCTTGGATTGGTTACGCCTGAAACAAAGGGTTGTAATTTGTAAAAGCCAAAAATACGAACGCCGTCGTTTTAGTTCCATCATTTGGTTCATACTCTACGTCTCCATCGCCGGCTACGGCGTTACAAAGTCCATTATTAGATCGCCGGAATATAAAAAAGCGATTACGAGTCAAGGAAGTAAAATAGAAACCGAGGAGGTATTGCGGGAAAGAAGAAGAGAATTAAAACAAAACAAAAAATAAGAGAAAAGGAAAATTTTCTTGCTATTATAGAAAAAGGTCGAAGACTAAAAACTTCATTGTTATTAGCAAAAAAGGAGTATACATGTTGGATTTTAGATCTCGCCTCTTTTTATTTTTTACTTCTTATTAGGCATCTCCAACCCACTCTATTTTTTACTCTATAATAGAGTTTAGAGCTTTCCAACCCCACTCTATTTTTTATTCTAAAATAAAATAACCAATTAGAGAAAAATTCTACTCTATTTTAGAGTTACTTTATTTTAAAGTAATTCTATTTTTAAATTACTCTATTTTAGAGGGATCAACTGGAGATGGTCTTACTTCTTTAATCGTTTTTTTACAACATTACATCCATATTTATACTACTTCTTTTACCTTAACCCTAACTTAGTTTCTTCCTTAATAACCGAAACCCATATACATTGGGCCTTTAATAACTTATGGCCGATCAGGCCTTTTTCTTCTTTGTAACACAAAACAGAACACTTCTCTTGAACGTGTCAACTCTTCTTCTTCCTCCCCCCACCAACGCTTCTCTTCATTCTTCTTCTACTCTTGCTTAAGAGTCTTTGTGCTCTCGATCGTCTTCTCCTCTGATATCTCTTGTACCGAATCAACCAAAAGATCAACTTCCAACAATACATAAAGAAAGGAAATTCATTCCGTACATAAAATCAGACAACCATGAAAGGTAAAATCCAAAGCACATATAACACAAACACACTATGATCAATCTTTTGCTTGATAAGGAATATTTAAGAACTGAGCTGAAATGATTTCAAGAAACTTGATCAATTTCTTTTATTGCATTGTACTAGCTTCGGCTTTTTCTTGAAATTTGTTTCTACAAGCTAGAATTTTATTTGGTTTTGAGAGAGACATCACATTCTATTGAATATAGGTTTAGTAAATCTGTTTTTTTTTTTTTTTTTTGGCTTTNCCCCTTGATGTGAATGTCTCTACTTACTCGCTGTGACATGGATTTTTAAACAAATGTGATCAATTCATGTTTCACTTTGCAGTTTCTTATGGCTTTGCCTTTTCCAATTCTTTCATTAATCCTTTCTCTCAATTCGTAAACTAGGTGTACCTTGTATGTGTGTTTTTTTTTTTTGATTATCGTGGGCCTCCCAAAGTGTTTTCCAGGCCCAAAGACTAATCCCACATGCCAAACAGAAACCAGGTTAAATCCGCTGTGGCCAGGAATCGAAACCCGGGTGGCGGTACTCACAGCCGTGAGTCCATTACCACCAGGATACGACCACTTGGTTCCTTGTATGTGTGTTTGTTGCAGGTAACTGAAGAACCACTGCAAGTTGATATTTATTTTTGTCAAAACCAAAGCTTCTATAAAATTCTGAGGCTCTTGCATCTCAGCTTCAGGACTCAGGCCTTAGCGGAGGTATAAATTAAGATAATTCATACAGAAGAAAGAGAAATTCTCTGGATCTATTTTCTATTTTTGGGTCTGCATACTTTTCTCTTTTTGAGATTGTTTCATGCAACTTCTTGTATTTCAGTAGATTAGGTATTGAACCAACTGCCAAACCAGCTTGAGGCATTACATTTATTCAAAGACAAAAGACAGTACAGAGGAACCAAAACATAAGTAATGTTCTGGTTTTCGAAACAAAGCAGGAGGTATGAGAAGAAGAAGAAGAACAGATGGGGGAGAGAATGAAACTAGCACATAAGAAGAATTTGGCACCTAGAGTGTTTTACCATAACAAATTCTTAGCCTTGTGGATGAAAACATATACGACGTAGAACCAAGCTCTGCTCCAAGGAGAATCAAATGAGAGAGATGCGAGTATCCCAAGAAGTATTGTGACATAGGCTGCAGCAAAACTCCAATAGAAAGACACCATGTCGATTAAAGATTCATCAGCTTCCACTTCATTTTCTGGTTCTTGAAAGTTATTGCTGTTGCAGCTTGTGTTGGTTGGTTGTCCACAGAGAAGATGATTACCATAGTAGCTTTGTATCTCAAATGTGTTAAACTGTGATCCATGTGGAACGACTCCCGACAAGTTGTTGTATGAGACATTGAACACAGCGAGGCTGCTCAAATTTGTTAGTTGTGGTGGGATCCGGCCATGTAATCTGTTGAAGGAGAGATCAAGGCTTTCCACATTCTTGAGACCTGAAAAGCTTTTTGGTATGACTCCTGATAATTGATTGTGAGAAAGATTGAGAGCTTGTAGTTCCATAAGAGCTCCAAGCTCAACTGGGATCTCACCAGTCAGCTCATTTTCTGAGAGATCAATTCCAAACAATAGTTTGAGATTTTTACCCTTGTAGGCATCATATCGATGCTTTGTTGCAAATTGAATTTTCGTCTGGGCGTCTGCTTCGTATTCTATACCATACATTTCAAGCTTGAGGCGAGAATCGAAATATGAAGCATGTGAGGAATCAATTAACGAGGAACCCAATTCGTTATGATAGTCGTAAGATGTATCCTCTTTCCCCGAAACAAAGGATGTATTGCTAAGGCAAGAAGGTATGGATCCATGTAGTCTGTTATCGCCAAGATCCAAAATTTGGATGTTGCTTAGGCCACACAACTGGCGAGGGATGTGGCCAGTGAAATAATTCCCCCGTAGAAGCAGAATACTGATGTATTGGGTGTTGATGAAGTCCGGAATATCTCCAGACAATCTGTTATTTCTGAGATCAAGTATCTTGACATTTGCTAGCAATGCGTCCGGAATAAACCCTGACAAATTATTGTCTTGCAGGAGTAACACTAGCCCATCTGTAGAATTGACGTGTGGAGGTATGTCCCCAGATAAACTATTTGCAGAGAGGTCCAGTAGCCTAAGAGAGGATGTGCTGAACAAGGAAACAGGTATTTTACCTTCCAGCAAGTTGTTTGATATCACCAGTGCAGATAAGTGTCGAAGTTCGCCAATCCAACTCGGAATAAAACCGGTGAGATTGTTGTTCGAAATGTCAAGCATAGACAAAGAAGTCAAGCTCCGCAAACCTTGGCTGACCCTTCCTGTAAACAAATTGTTATCCATAGACAACATCCTTATGCCAGTAAAGTTTGCTGATTCTGGAAAAATCTCTCCACTTAGTTTGTTATGCGACAACTTCAAAAACTCTAAGGAGTAACAACCCTTTACAAAACTCCTCGGTAGCTTCCCGTGGAAACTGTTGTGAGATATATCCATATATGTAATCTTTTTCATGCTACCCAGAGAAGATGGCAGATTTCCTTGAAAACCATTCATCGCTATATATATTCATATACTCTAAATGAGCAAGTATCCCCCCAAAGTTGTCAGGAAACAGATGATTGAATTTATTAACTGACACATCCAGGGAAAGCAGGCTATGAGCAGATTTCGGTAGCTGAAAGCTCGTAAGAGAATTATTCTGTAGAAGCAATTCCATGAGTTTTGTATTGTTCTCCAACAGCCAAGAAGGAAACATTCCAGAAATAATGTTGTCAGAGAGATCGACATGACGCAAATCTTTCTGGTGTAAGAGAAAGTGAGGAACCTTCTCCAAGTTACAAGATCGTAGCCTAATAACACTCAGCTGAAATTCTGGCTTCCAAGAACTTTCCGAAACTACTTGAAGTGAGTTGGATTTTGGGCCAAGTTTCAACACCTTCAGCTTTGAGAGGCCGGCGAGCGAACCCAATGAGAAAGAACCTTCAAACTCATTATCTAACAGTGACAAATACTCAAGGGACTTAAGGCTCCCGAGAGCAGATGGTACCTTCCCAGTTAATTGGTTCGATGATAGATCAAGAACTCGAAGTTCAGTCAAGCTACTTAACCATGAGGGGACCTGACCTACAAGTTTGTTTTGTCTGAGATCGAGCTCTTGTATATTCTTCAGTTTGAAAATCCCTACAGTAATCAAAGTGGATTTAACGACAAGTCTTTAGGAAAGCTAGCAGTGAAATATTTGAGAAAACTTGCCTTGCAATTCCGTTGGACCAGAAAATTCATTGTTACTTAGATCTAGAGCTTTCAGATTCCTCAGGGCAGATAGCTCTGCCACAGGACAAAACCACACAAAGGTTAAGCACCTTCAAATATGACAATGTTGTATGTTGATGTTGGGAAATACGCAAAAACAAACTCTATGCAAACGACGTTAATTGATTCACGTATAAATTAATACCCATATTTTTCGAAGCAATCCTTCTACCTCATAGTTGTTTTCTAGACTGTTTTTGCCCTTTCTTAGAATTCGAAGTGAAGAAGAAGAAGGGAAGAAGGCTCGGGTTACTCTAAACACAAATTAATGAACGCGATTACATAATTCTAAAACACAATTAATATTTTTAATTTAATTTGCTTAATTGGGATGAATTTTAAAATTCGGGTGGAATTGAAAAGTTTTTGATTTGTTAAGGGAGAATTAGGAAGATAAGTACAGGGGATCCGATTTGAACGACTATTGTATAGGGGATTGCTAAAGGCAGCCCCAAATTTAATTGAAAGATTTTCAATTTAAGATTAATAATTTTTAATTTATGGTAGAAAATAATTGTTTAATTTATGTGAATGTTTAATTTATGATTATATTAATATAAATGTTTAATTTATAATTATATTAATATATTTTTTAAATTATTTAACTACAATATGTATTTCGCACCGCTTTGATTTTACCAATCAAACATTATTCTATAACGCTTATTTCTAAAAACCGCATTTGTTCTGCATACCGCACGTACCGCAGTTAAACCGTACCGCACCCTTAATCCGCTTTTCCCGTACTATAAAAAACACAATTACCATTCGGAGCCTAACACCACAATTTTTTTTTTTCTTTTACGTCAAACAGAATTTTTGGAGTTTGTTTAGCATTTTTTCTGTTGTTGTTAAATCGATTAAATTTAACCTAGAAAATAAAGACATTTACGGACAAGCTACATACCTTGCACTGGTACGGAGCCATTAAATCTGTTTATACTCAGGTTCAACAGTTCCAAATTCGTCAAATCTCCAAGTTCTGAGAGGGATTCCAACAAATATAAAGAATACATGATACGAAGTTATAACAATAATTATAAACTAAATTAATCGATCTAACAAAAGATTAATAAATAGGTTATGCAAGGTAGAAAAATACCTTTAACAGGAAAAGAGCCATCCATGTTGTTGGCCCAAAGAAACAGAGTTGTGAGTGATGTAGCCGCATTAAGAAAGGGAAAGATGCTCTTGTTGAAACTATTTGAAGACAAATCCAGAAACTTCAGGTTTTTTAATCTCTTTAGGCTTTTATAACCTGTAAAATAAAATCTTGTTAACAAAGTATATGAAGATAATTAACATATATAGCTTACTCTAATCACGTAATACGTTCAACCATTCAATTATGATTTTAGTCTTTTCTACATGCAACTGAAGATTATGAGAGTTGAACTGTATGGACTGTTGAAGAACATGAGTGATGGTTAGATGTACTTTTCTGCTACATGGTATAGACATTAGCTAGTTAGGCAATACAGAGATATAAATTTGTATGCAGGAAACAATCTAATAAGTACCATAATTTTGAACGGTATCAGCATTGAAAAATTTAAGTCAAGCTAGGAAACAAAATAAAGCTTATCTAGCTAGAATTCTAGCTTACCGATGCATGGAAATATGTTTCCAAATAGAGACCACAAGAGGTAAAAAATAAAAATGGGGGAAGCCGCCGGATGTACCTTCCACATCATCAAACAAGCCACTGAGTCCGTGCCCACCTACGCCAGATAAGTGCAGACTTCGAAGTTCTTCAAAGGGATGCAGTAAAGAAAGGTTTAGGAGACAACTCTGTTTGCAATACCAGAAAGTAATGAAAATCTCGATCACCCGTCCGCTTGTACTATTGCACTCAATGCCTCCCCAAAGGCAGCTATCGTCCTTCGTGCCATTAGTCCAAGAAGGGAGAACCAAGTCCGACTTCCCTTCTATGGAAATTGAGATTATGTATTTCTTGAGCTCCAATAAAGCCATCCTCTCTTTCTCTGTACAGCTTTTGCATCCATGTAGCTGCCCCAATAGTAACATCACCCATATCAAGTATTGGCCCAAGAACACCTTCCCTTCCATTGCAAATGTGACAAACAGAAAAAAGAAAGAAAACTCAAATACAAAGTGGGACTGTGAGTTTAAAACAAGTACCTCCACGTTATAAGAACTTCAGATTTCCGTGGAAAACACCAAGTTCAACAATATGTAGTTGTGTATTTTGAAAGTTGAAATCGCAATCATTGAAAAACACTTAAACTCATGCATGTAACATGTGTAGCGTGACTCACGCTGCGTGCCCGAGTGATCATTGTCTTTACTTTGACTCGTATGATAAGAAGACTCGTTTAGCGTACAAGTCGTTCGATTAGTCATGTGTGTGCATGTCGTTTTCAGCAGCGTCTAAATCTATGGTGAAACCCAATTTTATGTCGTATGATCAAGCCTGGTTCTCAGTAAGTGCAAAGATATTATAAATATTAATACATGATCCCCAACAATTTAACAAAAATACTTCATATTTTAGGATCCAAATTGTCAAAAATATCTATGTTTTTGTTGGAAAAAAAAGGAATATTTGTATAAACATATACAGTACACAGAAGATTTGAGTCCACCTAAATTATATTGCAAAGGGGCCACCCAGATATTATTGAATCTGTTCCCATTGCTTATATATCATTACACAAGCATATGGCGTTGTCGGCAGACAAGTCAAGGTGTTTTTCATACGAGAAGATTTTTTTTATCACCATGTAACATGCAAAGTGTGATTACGCAACAACACTAACATAAATCATTATTAAGTCATGAATTTTTGTTATCAGAAAAGGATTTAAAGTGTGTGTATGTATGTACGCAGTGGCAGACTGGCAGAGGTACCAAGGAGTGAGGGGTCAGACTAGCTATTTCATATTCAGACTATGCAAATAAGTAGAACGCATACACATTCTATGATATTGTATAAATTCATTCATGCACTGCATAAAATTGTCTTATTCACAAACTAACTAAAGATTCTCATTTGAAATATCACGAAAAAATCTCTCTTTTTAATAAATGAACACTAATCAGTTCTCATTTGAAATATCACGAGAAACTCTATTTTTTTTAACAACATATATTGATTAGCATCACAAAATCTTTCTCTTTTTAATACTAACAAGAGAAAATATTTATCATTTATAAATAGTTCACATTTTTATGATATATAAAATATTTCATAGTTACAATATTAATCAAATTATTCATATGTTGTTTTTCTTTATTTTTGACTTTTTATACTAACAAAATAAAATAATCTATATATTAAGCTCCATTGTATATAGATTTAAATTATATATTAATGTTATTTTTATATGATATTATTTAAAATTAATCCATACTATTAAATTAATATTGTTTTAGTTAATACAATAATTTGATATTTAAATAAATTTTATTTTTTTTTATTTATTTCATGGGTAACAAGTGCCGTTACCGCTAAAAAACGATAACCGCCGTCGTTTCACCTTGTTATAGCTGAAGCGCAAAATCCCAACCGCCAAACGCTAAAATAACGTGGAAGCTGCCATCATCGCCGCCTTTCATCGAAGTTGTGGAAAGAAAGGAAATCGCAGCGGAGATGATGATGATAGCCTTTCTTTGGAGTTTGAAGTGTGATTAGAGAAGAATAGTGTTTCAACAGAATTGTCAAGGGTTTTCTTTGATTAAATTAACGGTCCATTCTTGAAATCCTTGAGGGAGAAAAATCTGAACTGTACAATTGGGTTTTCTCCCAGATTCAATGGAGACACCTCAGGATTGGTGCTGAACGTGGGGGCCTTCTCATCAATGATCTGGTGATTGACTGATCGTCTACTGGCTATTAGGATAGGAAGGCAAAGACCTAAGGCTGTTAAATACAAGTGGTTTCTCTTCTTTCTCTTGGCTCTTTAATTGTGTTCTATGTTTCTCTCTGGTCTTTCTTTGGCCCTACTGATTCATAACCTCATTTTTGGTTCTTCTGTATTCTACGACAGGATAATGAATTCATAACCTCATTTATGGTCTCAAACAGGATATGTTTAAGATCGTACATTTACTTCAAGAACAAATACAACTAGTACATAGGAACCAAACAGAAGTTATGTTCTGGTTTTATTACACAAAGCAGGAGGTTGGGGGCTATACAAGAATTTATCACCAACAGTCGGTTACTCGGTTACAACAATTAATTCCCCAACTTGTCGATGAAAGCATCAACGGTGTAAAACCAAAATCTTTTCCAAGGAGAATCAAAAGAGAGAGATGCCAATATTCCAACAAGTATTGTCACATAGGCTGCAACAAAACTCCAGTAGAAAGATTCCATGTCGATTGTGGATTCATCAGCTTCCAGTACTCCATTATCTGCTACTTGAGAGGTATTATTATTGTTGCAGCTTCTGTTGGTTGGTTGTCCACATAGGAGGCGATTATCTAAGTAGCTTTCTGTATCAAAGGTGTTAAACTGTCTTCCCTGTGGAATGAGTCCTGATAAGTTGTTGTGGGAGACTTTGAATACTGAGAGGCTGGTCAGCTCTGTTAGTTGTGATGGGATCCGGCCTTGTAATCTGTTGAAAGAAATATCAAAGCTTTCCATTTTCATCATACTTGAAAAGCTTTTTGGTATCACACCTGATAATCTGTTGTGAGAAAGATTGAGAGCTCTTAGTTCCAATAGACCTCCAAACTCTACTGGGATCTCACCGCTCAGCTCATTTTCTGAGAGATCAATTCCATACAACAATTTGAGATTTCCACCCATGTAGGCATCATATCTGTGTTTTGTTGCAAATTGGATTTTCGTCTGGGTGGTTGCCTTGTAGTCCATACCAAACGGATCAAGCATGAGCAGAGATTTGAAATATGTACTGCCACTTTTGTTGGAAGAGAAGTCTTGATGCAGCGAAAAACCATTGAAGACATCAGAAGGGAAAGAAATGCCGAAATCATAATCATATGATGTACATTCTTTACCAAAACGAAATGATGTATTGCTGAGACATGAAGGAATGGATCCATTCAACTTGTTCTTGGAAAGATCAAGAAGTTGGATGTTGCTTAGACCACACAACTGGTGAGGAATTCGACCTGTGAAATTATTCCCCCGTAGAAGAAGCATACTAATGTTTTGGGTGTTGATGAACTCGGGAATATTTCCAGAGAATCGGTTGTTTCTCAGATCAAGTATTTCGACATTTGCAAGCAGTGTGTCTGAAATAGTACCTGATAAATTGTTGTCTTGCAGGAGTAAGACCACCCCATTTCTAGAATTGTGGTGTGGAGGTATGCCCCCAGATAAACTGTTTGCTGAGAGGTCTAGCAGCTGGAGACTTGATTTGTTGAACAACGACGTAGGTATACCACCTTTCAACAAGTTGTCCGAAATCAGAAGTGCAACTAAGGATGGAAGTTCGCCAATCCAACTTGGAATAACATCCGTGAGATTATTGTTTGACATGTCAAGCAGTTCCAAGTATCTCAAGCTCTTTAAACCTTGTCCAATCTTTCCTGTAAACAGATTGTTATCCATAAACAGCCCCAATATATTAGTTAAGTTGGTTGATTCTGGAAAAATCTCTCCACTTAGTTTGTTATGTGACAGCTTTAAGATTGCCATGGAATAACAACCATTCACAAATCTTCTTGGTAGCTTCCCGTGGAAACTGTTGTGAGACAGATCCATATATTCAATATTGTTCATGTTACCAAGCGAAGATGGCACATTTCCCTGAAAACCATTATTCGATATATTCATATACCGTAAATGAGGAAAAATCCACCCAATGTTGTCAGGAAAGAGATGGTTGAATTCATTAACTGACACGTCCAGGAAAAGCAGATCATGAGCATATTCCGGTAGATGAAAGCTTGTAAAGGAGTTTTTCTGTAGAAGCAGAACTTTGAGTTTTGTATTGTTTGCCAATAACCATGAAGGAAGCTTTCCAGAGATTTTATTGTCGGAGAGATCAACATGACGCAAATCCTTCTGGTGTAGGAGAAAATGAGGAACCTTCTCCATGTTGCATGATCGTAGCGCAATAACACTCAGCTGAAATTTTGGTTTCCAATAACTTTCTGACAATAATTGAAGAGAGCTGGATTTTGAGCAAAGTTTCAACACCATTAGGTTTGAGAGGTTGGCAAGTGAACCAAATGAGAAAGAACCTTCGAAGTTATTATCGAACAACGACAAGTACTCAAGGGATTGAAGGCTACCAAGAGCAGATGGAACTGTCCCAGTTAATTGGTTCGATGATAGATCAAGAACTCGAAGTCCAGTCAAGCTAGTTAAACATGAGGGGAAATGGCCTACGAGTTGGTTTTGACTGAGATCAAGCTCTTGCATATTCTTCAATTCACAAATCTCTGAAATGACCAAATCCAAAAGTTTTAATAAACGTGAATGAACCACTCTTGACGGAAAAGTTAAAGATTAGTGCAGAACTTGCCTTGCAATTCCAAAGAGCCAGAAAATTCATTGCGACTTAGATCCAGAGCTTTCAGCTTTATTAGGCTAGATAACTCTAACCACAAGACAAAACCACATCTAAGGTAAAGAACTTTAATACGAATATGATGAGCTCAAGGAGTACATATACCATTCCAACAATGTTGATTTTAGCCGTTAATCGATTAAGTTTCCACTATAGAAAAGAAAGGCAGGCATTTATAAAACATTACCTTGTATTGGTATGGAACCGTTAAATCTGTTTCTACTCAGGTCCAGTATTTCCAAGTTTGTCAAATCTCTAAGTTCTGAAAGGGAGTCCAAAAAACATAAGAAGGGTTCATACTAAAATTAAGACATAGAAATTTTACAGCAATATCGAGCCGAAAAATGATCCATGATCAATAGAAAGGTCATGCTAGATATCGACTTAGTTAAGAATGGAGAAACATACCTTTAACAGGAAAAGAGCCATCCATGTTGTTGGACCTAAGAGACAGAGTTGTGAGTGATGTAGCCGCATTAAGAAAAGGAAAGATGCTGTTGTTGAATTTATTTGAAGACAAATCCAGAATCTCCAACTTTCTTAATTTTCTGAGGCTTCTATAACCTGCAAACAAGAATCTTGTAAACATTGTATATGAAAATAACATGTCTCACTCTAATCAATAATTATAATACTTCTGTACGTGCAAATGGAGATTATGAGAGAGGAACTCTATGGAAGTGGGAAGAGCCTGTAAGTGAACGTTTGATGCCATTGCAACATGCAACACAGCAACTAAATACATAAACATAGAAAAGGCTAAGCAGTGTATTATCAGAAGATATTAACTTTCTTCAACATAAAAATGTACCAATAATTATTAAAAGATCAAAGTTCCAATGAAAAATAAATGTTAAAATCTTTATACCTTCAAGATCATCAAAGAAGCCACTGAATTGGTTGAATTCTTCCCCGGATATGTTCAGAATTCGAACATCTTCAAAGGGATGCAAGAAAGAAAGATTTAGGAGAGAATTATCTTTCAGGCTAAGTCCACCAAAGGCAATCTCGGTCACCCGTCCGCTTATACGATTGCACCCAACGCCCTTCCATCGGCAGCAATCGCTCGTTGTATCATTGGTCCAAGTAGGGAGAACAGAGTCGGATTGGGTTTCTTCAGTGATTGAGACTATGTATTTCCTGAGCTCGAACAAAGCGTTCCTTTCTTTCTCAATACAGCATTTGTATCCACGTAGCTGCCCCAACAGTAGCATCACCCATATCAGGTTTTGACCCAAGAACACTTTCCCTTCCATTGCAAATGTGATGAAATAAAATGAAAAGAAGCAAATAAATGAAACTTAAAGGCAATGTAGTTTTTATATACAAGTATCTCCACGTTTGGTAGAATGTCAACATCCGTTGAAACATCAAGGTCAGGTCAACTACAAAAAACTATTGGGTATATATTTACAAAGTTGAATTCTGTAAAACAAATTAAGATTCATGTGAATTACTTTCGTTTATCTCGACTCGTTTGGCCTACGAGTTATGACCATTGAATCATTCAATGAATATTTCAATGGTTTTTGTTGAAATGCCTCCTTCCAAGACTTATATGACTCAATGAATAAAGAAGTCCTAGTTTTTGACAAAAAGAAAAAAAAGAGGAAAAGTCATGGGCTTTGAATTTTGCTGAACAACACCTACTCACCTAGAATTGAGGAAAGCCCAACGGTGACGGAGTTGATGACGTGGCTTTTGTCCTGAAAGTCTGAAACAGAGGTTGATTCTGAAACGCTGTCCCTTCTGGTGTAGAAGAGAATAAGGAACCTTCTCCACGTTGCAAGACCGAATTTTAATAACACTCCGCTGAAGTTTTGGCTCCCAAGAACTTTCTGAGACTACTTGAAGTGAGGTGGATACTGAATCAAGTTTTTGAACACCTGAAGCTCTGAGAGGTTGGCGAGCTAATCAAATGAGAAGAAACCTTCAAAGTTGTTATCAACCAGTGATAAGTAGTCAATGGATTCAAGGTTACCAAGAGCCGTTGGTAGCTTCCCAGTCAGTTGGTTCCATGAAAGATCAAGAACTAGAAGTTCAGTCAAGCTTGCTAAGCATAAGGGAAACTCACCTACTAATTTGTTTTCACTGAAATCAAGTTCTTGCAGATTCTTCAATTTGCAAATCCCTAAAGTTCAAACGCAGAACTTTTTATTAAGCTAAATAAACGTGAATATTTGAGGAAACTTGCCTTGCATTCCCACTGAAACTCTGCCAAACAAACAAATCATCATCATCATCCACTCAACGGTAATGAATTGCTGATGTGGCTTAATATGCCACGTCATAAACAAGGGATGTTACCGGCAACACACAAAACGCCACGTTTCACACAGCGTTTTGTCTCCGCCCAAAAAAAATACCCCACGTCCTCATAAAACAGCGGCTACCACCGTACCCAACCTTTCGATCGGGGATGGAAATTAGCGATTGGGCGTCAAAAAGTATATTCCGGCGAGACGCAGGATGAGGTTTTCGATGGTGAGTAAGAAAACAAACGTCAATACATACATTGTGATATCAAAATAAAATGATATTGCATCGTCATACTTGTGCGAATATGAGAGACAAGAGGACTTTGTTTGCAATTTTAGCAAGGAGAGGCGTTTGCTTTAGTAAATAGTATATATTCCTGCACTAAACAAAAAAAATAATACTAATTTTTAGTTTATTTGGAAGAAAAAAAAGGCAAAGCTTAAAAAGTCTTCTCAACCAAAACTATGGAATATTCGGGAGGATGTGAATTGAAGTAGAGCGATAGATTCGCCCGAGAATGGTACGATATTGTTTGTCAACGGAGTAAGAGTGATATAATAAATACATCATTTAAAAACTTTAATATGTAAATGGACAAGAATCGATAGAGTCGGATAAGAGACAAGAAAGAGGATCAACAAGCAATCCGATCGATCCAGCAGATCCTCCGTCATGATTCTTACAAGTAAGCAAGCTTCTTAATTTCAAGACTTTTCTTTTGTGTTTCTGTGTTTAATGCATTTATTTTTTCTGGGTTTCTCCTTGTTCTAATTTTCTCCATCTGGGTATGGTTGTAAACTTGATTGATTGCTTCTTTTGCATTATCTTTACGATTTTGGTGAAGTTTGTCTAATTTACCGTTTCCTTGTATATTCTGCCTCATCTTACGGATTTGTAAAACATTATTATTACCCTTTGACTTTCTTGTTCATCGATAAAACTGAATAGCAAATTGTAAAAAAAAACGAATAGGTTGAGACTTGAGAAGAAAGAAAGAATCTGGATTTGGTTCTTTTTTAACTGAAAACTAAAAACAAAATGTTTTGGTTTTTAGAGAGACTAAAACTTATTTCTCACTTAATTGAATCTGGATTTGTTTCTTGTTTCATTATAAGCTAATAAAAATTTTGGGTCTTGAGAGACTAAAGCTTAATTTAATTTCTCATTCTATTTTATCTTGGATATGTTTCCTGTTTCACTTTTAGCTAAAAGAAAGGTCTGTGTCTTGAAGAGTTAAGTCTGATCAAAAAGTGCTTATTGTTTATTATCTTATAGAATGCTTGCCTTTAATATGGCTATCTCTACTTACTGTGTGTGCTGGGAGGCCATTGTACCCTCTCCCTGGTAATAAAGGACCCAAAGGCGTTAAGCTTCAACTTCAGACTTCACGTCCCTATAACATCGCACACAGAGGTTCCAACGGAGAGATCCCAGAAGAAACTGCAGCTGCATACTTGGTATACCATTCGATCTTTCTTGATCAGTCTCCTTCTCTTTGATTTCATTATTTGGATTATTGCTTCTTCATTTCTTTCATCTCTGGGGAGGAGACTTAAAGAGCTTGCCTCCCAGAAACCGCAAAGCAGTTTGTTTGTCGAAGCAGATCTTCATCCTTGAAACAGTTTGCTAAAGCTTTTCTTTTTTGTCTTATGATAGAGAGCAATTGAAGAGGGTACAGACTTCATAGAAACAGATATCTTATCATCCAAAGATGGTGTGCTTATATGTTTCCATGATGTTATCCTCGACGAAACAACCAATGTTGCGAGCCACAAGGAGTTTGCTGATCGTAAAAGGACATATGATGTGCAAGGATTCAACATCACTGGTTTTTTCACTTGTACGTTACCACAATTCTCCTTCTGTTTCCTAGGTCTGAGTCGATGCATGCTGATGGATTCGGTCTCAGCCTTATTTGTTTTATTCTTTTCATTTGCTCAAGTTGGTTTATTTGAATTTGAATGACTCTCTAACAACTGGTTCCTCTTTCATTGCTTACAGTTGATTTTACTCTCAAAGAACTAAAGAAATTACGTACAAAACAGCGATATACTTTTCGGGACCAGCAATACAACGGTTAGCTCGCCCTTCTTTCCTGGATTTAGCTGTTGGAAGAAATAGATTACAAATCGCATGATGCAGGAAATATTTAACCATGCGGGCATATCTTGTTTGTATTTCAGGAAAGTACCCTATAATTACATTTGAAGAATTCATTACCATTGCTCGGGATGCTCCAAGAGTTGTTGGGATATATCCTGAGATTAAAAATCCAGTTTTAATGAACCAGCATGTGAGTCACAATCCTACAAGCTTGACATCTACTTTTACTGTTATCCTTTAGGATCAATTTGCAGAAAATGATTGCCTTTTGGCTTTCATTTCCCCTGAAGGTGAAACCTTAACCTTTGCGTTTATCATTGTTGTATATTTGCAGGTCAAATGGCCTGGTGGTAAGAGATTTGAGGATAAAGTTGTGGAGACACTTAAGAAGTATGGGTACGGAGGCTCATATTTGTCCAAGAAGTGGTTGAAAAAACCAATATTTATTCAGTCATTTGCCCCAACTTCACTCGTGTACATATCAAATTTGACAGACTCGCCGAAAGTCTTGCTAATAGACGATGTTACCATGCCAACGCAAGACACTAACCAGGTCAATGCTCTGCTCATCTTATTGTTTTTCATTTCCTGAAAGTTCTTTTGCTTCTAGTAAAAGTGATTGATCGATCTTTCTTACAAATCTAAGCAGACATACGCAGAGATCACATCAGATACGTATTTCGACTACATTAAGCAATATGTTGTGGGTATTGGACCATGGAAGGATACCATTGTTCCAGTAAATAACAATTATATGCTAGCCCCCACAGATTTGGTCAAAAGAGCTCACGCACATAATCTACAGGTAGGATTTAAGATGCTTTGGAGACGGAGAGTCAGTAAAACATGCTACTAACTTCTTGACCATGTTCTTTGTGATACAAACTCAGGTGCATCCGTACACGTACAGGAATGAACACGAGTTCGTACACTTTAATTTTAGCCAAGACCCATATAAGGAGTACGACTACTGGATTAATGAGATTGGAGTTGACGGACTCTTCACCGATTTCACAGGCAGCCTCCATAACTTTCAAGAATGGACATCTCCTTTATCTCAAACCTCCAAGTCTCCGCGACAGCTCTTGGGTCAAATTGCCACATTGGTCCTCCCTTATGCGAAGGCTTGAAGTACCACATTAACTCCTATCAGTAAACCTATTTGTTTGCCATTAATAGTATAAACTTAAGTCTTAAACTCTTAATAATCATTCTTTGTTTTTAAGAAGCAAAGGCGTCTTGAAGATCAAATCAAATAAAAAAAGATTCAGTTTCAACCTTATCAAATTGTAATTGTTTACTTCACAAGATTAAACAAAAAAGTTAAAAATTTTTTTGTAAATCTTGGAACAGACTTCTAAAATACCAAGAAGAAGGAAACAATATCTCTATCAAACTGAAAGATGGTATACAAATCAGACACAATCCCCTCAAAAGATGTTTCATTTAGACGCAGAAGGTTGTGCAACAAGGGAAGCAAGATAGCCATTTGGGGTTGCGATTAGAGGTACGGTCAGCGTCTGCTTTAGGAGCTACTGATTTGGGAGCTTCCTCTTTTTTGAATCCTTCATTTCCTTCAGCCTCAGTCGAAATCTTCGGTGTCTCTGGCTGCGAAGGCTTCCTCTGCTTCTTTGGAGGTGTGGAACCTTGTAATCCGCCCTTGTCTGCATTCCCCAATCTATGCATTGAAAAAATAAAAAAGTGAGGAAAGAAATCACATTTTTATTTGAAGACATGAAACAGAGATAGATGCTCGCAAAAAGTTTTATTTTTTACACTGGAAAAGCGAAAGACTTGACGCTCAAATCTTCCGAGCGACGAGAAACCGAACGATCTAGTTTATTGGTTTTGTTGTTGTTGTCTTTGTTAGCAGCTTCATTAGCCATGATAACCTCTCTTATACTTGCTGCAGCTTTTTGTTCGTCTTCTTTACTTGCGCGGTAAGCTTTGTCTGTTTCGGCTGCTTTCTTGCCTATATCCACTGGAGTTTTGGCCTCCGCCACCGCTCCTCCGCCTCCTCCTTGGTTCGCCGGGGATGGTAAAGGAGAAGGCAAAGAAGGAGTCATTGGTGAAGGAGGCTGAGGAAACGTGAGCTCGCCGGATTTGAAGTAATCTCCACCGTTGAAGCTATTGTTACCCATACGGATGCTGAAGAGAGATTCATTGGACACAGTGCTCCATTCAACTGGAGCTGTAGAGGTTGTTCTTGCGAAGACGTGTGAAGGGATTCTGTAAGGAGGTGTACTAGGGGTCGAGGTCGTTGTGGTCGTGTTGTTTGTGGATCTCTCCATGACTTGTGTCGGAGGAGATTGCTCTACGTTGTTGTAATTCTGATCAGGTCTTGGTTCGGCTTCTATGGAAGAACAAGAAGATGAAGAAGAAGAAGAAGAGAGTCGTGAGACTGGATCATCTGTTTCTGGTTTAGAGGTTAAGTTTGTCGAGTTTTGGTTCGTAGGGCTTAGAAAGATTTGTTCTTGTGACAATTCCATTGTTCCAAAATGAAAGAAACTTTTCTTGGGTTTTAACAACTTAACTTCTTGTTAATATTTTCAATCTGCAATGTAACAAATAAAGACAAAGAATTATAAATTTCAGATCACATCAATGGTATCTTTGAAGAGATATTAAATTAACCTGACGTTTGCCAGAGGACGGCGATAAGACGATGAACACAAGCAAGAAGTAATTGTAGAAAATTTCAAAAACAAGTTTGGAAGATAGAGAGACAGAGGCAGACAAATGTTTTTTTTTTCCTGGTTACAGAATCAGAAGATTGAGAGTTTTTTTTTAAAGGACATGCACGCGTCTAGGAGTTTTTTTTCTTACTGAAAATAATAATTGGTGCCCAATTTGCATCAACTATTTTTCACCATTGCTAAGTAAAGATAAAAAAGATTGATCATTTTAACCCGGTTTCGGTTTCGACTCAATTCGTTTGGTTTACCATTGGTTTAGTTTACCGGGTCTAAATAAAACAACAGTATGTGGCAGATCGGCGAGCAACATCCAAATCAACGGTCAATATTATTATCTCAAATAAATCAACGGACAGGATAAGCGAACTCGGACCATAAGCCTCTCGGACATTGTTTTCAGGGTTTTCACTACTGGCGAGAATTGAAAGACAGCTTCCAGAGAGATCATCTCCGTTAAACCCTAGAGTGTGAGTACAGTTTCATCGATTCTTCTTCCTTTTTGTTTTTCTTTCTGTTTAAGTTATACGTTGCTTTTGAGTTTATGGAATCGATTTGATTTTATGATGACTTATTGGCTGATTCGAAACTAGATTGTTCTCTGTGTTTGTTGAATTTCTGCTCAATCTTTGTTTACGATTCCCTTCTGCAAGCCTAGGGATTTGATTTGGAGTTTAGATGTGTTTCTTGATATTTCATTTCATGGTTCTGACTAATGAATGACTCGATGTATGGGGTTTAGTGAGTTGACCTTGTAAGCTTCGCAAAGTTTTTATAGATTTTCCCGTCGAACTGATAATTTTGCTGGATTAAGACATGTTGGAAACTGCGTGCAGCATAGATTAGATGTCTGATAATCTCTTGGTCACCATACGTGTAGCAAGTAGCAAACACGAGAACAGATCATGAAGTTTTAATTCTTCTTGTATTGTTTATGATTTATTTTATGAAAAGAACACTTTTTTCTTGCTTCTGTTGATGATTGAATTGATGGGTCTTAATCCGCTTCATGACTTTCATCTTTTGATTCAACCTTTCTGAATCATTATCTATATTTTGGTATCTCCTTAATTTGCCTAACCACTAAGTGAACTTCTTTCATTTGCTTCCAGATATACACAACATGGCTTTCTTAAGTAAAGTTGGAAGGATATTTAGTCAGACCAGCACCCATGTCACTGGCTCTAACTCAATGCTACAGAGCATCCGTTGCATGTCATCGTCAAAAATCTTTGTTGGAGGTGACTACACCTCTATTTCGGTTGTGTGAGAGAGTACACTCTTCTTTTTTTGTTCTGTTTTATCTCTGCTTGTTTTGTCTCAAAACGGTCTATGTTTCTTCAGGTATCTCCTACAGCACTGATGAGTTTGGCTTAAGAGAAGCTTTTAGCAAATATGGGGAGGTTGTTGATGGTAGATTTGCAAAACTCTAGCCTTTTAAGTTTTAGCTTCCCTTTTTTTCTGAATAATTTTTGTGGTTTTACTCTTGGAGCTGGCTAATTTTTATCAATTGCAGCGAAAATTATAGTGGACCGTGAAACTGGCAGATCGAGGGGCTTTGCTTTCGTAACATTTACATCAACCGAGGAGGCTAGTAATGCCATGCAATTGGATGGACAGGTAACTGACAAATGTTCCAGCTTCTTTTGATATTGAGATGTCGTGTTGCTTATTCCTATGCCATTTCTTTTTCTTTTCTGGCCATCAATGTCTTGTTCTGGATGTTTGACCTTTTTCAAAATTGGTAGTGCCTTGACGATGCATGTTTCTAGAACACTTCAGGTTTTTGTCCTTTCAAAACCTTGGCAACATAGTTTGAAATACTATTCATCCGTTAAGTGGCGAGTTGCTCTCTCTTATTGAAGGGTAGAAATGGGGAGCAATATATCATTCTGTGTGGATTGTATGTCTCGTACAAAATAAAAGCTTTGTATTTAGGCTGTGTCTAGATGATTCAGAAAACGCTGAATTTGTACCTTCTTTGCTTGGTATTGTCAATTGGTCATTATCTGGTTCTTTTGCTTGCATACAGGACCTTCATGGTCGAAGAATTAGGGTGAATTACGCAACTGAAAGAGGAAGTGGGTTTGGAGGAAGGGGATTCGGTGGTCCTGGTGGTGGTTACGGAGGCAATGCTGGTGGTTACGGAGGTGGTGCTGGTGGTTATGGAGCTGGTGGTGGTGGTTATGGAGGTGGTGCTGGTGGTGGTTACGGGGGGAACTCTTATGGTGGAAACGCTGGTGGTGGTGGTGGTGGTTATGGAGGTAACTCGCCTTATGGTGGCAATGCCGTTGGTGGTGGTGGTGGTGGTTATGGAAGCAACTTTGGCAGTGGTGGCGCTGGCGGATATGGTGTTGCTGGTGGTGTTGGTGGAAGTGACAACTTTACCCAAGGCAGTTCCTCAAATGCTGGCTTTGATGACAAGTTTGGCAGCAACCAAGCTGGCAATGATACGGATCATCAGCTTGACAGCGGGATTGGCGGTGATGAACAATTTGGTGGCAGTGACAATCAATTTGGTGATGCAGAGGACGGTAAAACAGAGAATGGTCCAGATGGGTTTGATCAGACTGACGATGGTGATGTTGCCAAGAGAGCCTAGTCTCCACAATGTTGTGCCGCCTACGTTTGCGTCCTAGAACTTTTGTTTTGCAGTTGCAGTCCAAACTAATGGAAGTTTCGTAATTTCTACTTTTGACGTTTGAGTCTGTTTATTACATAGAAACCTGATCTGGTTTTTCTTTTAATAATGCGTTCTGACATTTGAGGCCAATTAATAAACACTGTAATAGCTTCTGACAGAGGGGTGTTTATAATATTTAAAGATATTCTATTCGAGACTACTAATTCAATTAACAAGATCTTCAAAATTGAAGGACGAATCAATCTGCTTGGGCTTCAACGGCTTCACGAAGCTGAATCTCGGCATAGCATAGGAACAAGTCTGCGCCACCATTGGACACAAAGACGAGTGAGACTCGATTGCTTTTTATGCAAATGCTCAGTATACAAGTAGCCACTGATCAGTGTAGAAATCTAATGTAGCATTGAACCTGCTAGTTCGATCATCTGAATCAATCCAAGTATAAGAGCTATCCCAAACTCGAATAACATGATCAATTTAGATGTTATATTAGGATCACAGAAGAGATGAAGAAGAAGAAGATCACACCAGAAAGTTTATACACCGGAAACTCGCCGGCGATTTCGGCTTCGGCTCGTTGGATATTATGTTGTCGATCTCCTGGAGAAGAGTTTAGTTGCTGAAAACCGAAAAAGACTTATGAACTGACTAAATTACGAGTTTACCCATAAGATTTTCTGGAAATATAATAAAAAAAGTAATATTTTAATATTGTTTTCAGTAAATCGTTGCGGTTCACAAATTGGGTATTGGTCGCCGGTCACGGCGAATTGGCGAGAAGCGCATCACTGCTTTCATTAAAACCTCATAAACCCTAACAAACTCTTGGAAGGTTCGAGAAGATAGATTCAGTCCCTTCTCTCTGCAACGGAAATGGTGAAGAAGAGCTCGGATTCGAGCCATGAGCAAGCTCCTCGGAGTTACCGTAAGAGCGTCGAAATCAAAGCCACACATGATCAATTTTTCGGTAAGCGACGAGTCTCTCTTCTTCTTCCCATCGTTCTCTTTGGTTTTATTGCGGAAATCGTTATACAATTTGATATATGCTCATGATTACGCTTAGAACGATTGAGTTTGTCAGCGAAATGTTGAGATTTCGTCAGGTGATTGTGATGGGAACACCTGGATCATGTTTAGTGGCATTGCTTTTTTCACTTTCATCGAAAGATAATAGTTGCAAGTCTGGTCAATTAGTCTAACGTCCAACACATTGATGTAGTTTGGAGAGAGTTCCTATGGGGAGGTCTAGCTGGAGCTTTTGGAGAAGGAATGATGCATCCCGTGGATACTCTCAAAACCAGACTTCAGAGTCAGATTATCATGAATGCAACTCAGGTATTATTAACCAAACATCACTTGCAGTGCTTTTGGCTTATAAAAAAAACTGTGTTTTATTTAAGGAAAGACAAATTAGACTTGATTTTTCGAGTATATTATCTCTGACCTTGTTCAGTTTTTGATTTCAGAGGCAAAAGAGCATTCGGCAAATGCTCCGGACTGTCTGGGTTGGTGATGGATTAAAAGGTACATCATCCATACTCTTTTTCCTCATCTTCTTCCAGCTTTCAAATATTGCTGTATTGTATTCGGTTTATTTGTATATTATATTCCTTTTTTCCTTTCTAGAGGCATGCATATGTGTGATTCAGTGTCCTACTTATAATCGTTATAAGCAACAGACTGCAGATGCTGTGTTTGTGCTGAGAACTTGGAACAGAAAACTATCTATGCTCTGTATTTTTTGTTTAATATTATTTTGCTACTGACTTTATTTTAGGCTTTTATAGGGGCATTGCTCCTGGAGTCACTGGATCTCTTGCCACTGGAGCAACCTACTTTGGTTTTATTGAGTCCACAAAGAAATGGATTGAAGAGTCCCATCCTAGCTTAGCGGGGCACTGGGCGCATTTTATAGCAGGAGCTATTGGTATGTTATCTCTCTCGGTCATATGATCATTGAGGTGGTGGTAAAAATAGGAGTGAAACATATGATCACTCAAGTGGAAATTGATTTAGAATGCCAAGCATGAAGCAGAAACGAAACTAAATATTATCTGGCTGAAGAATCCGAGATTATCAGGATTTCAATGTTATGTGATGATTCTAATTTACGGACGAGGTGGGTCTTTAAAAGATAAGATCCAGGTTTTCACCAAACCACACAAGAGCTAGGTTGCAAGAATTGCTGATTGCTTACTTGAGAACATGTAGAACTGCAATTTTTCTTACTCTTTCATGAGACGTCATTAACTGGCCTTTTGTGAATATATTATCAAAAATTGTGGTTATATGTTTTATATACACTTCATGAGGGGATTCCCCAAAAATATTGAAAATGAAAGTAAACCTAGAGTTATCTAAAGTTATAAAACTTCTAATTCCTCTGTTTTCTGCTGCCTCTTTCATTGTTTCAGGTGATACACTTGGTTCTTTTGTATATGTTCCTTGTGAAGTCATAAAGCAGCGGATGCAAATTCAAGGCACTAGTAGCTCCTGGAGCTCTTTTATTTCGAGGAACAGTGTTCCAGTGAAACCGAGAGGTGACATGTATGGTTATTATACTGGTATGTTCCAGGCTGGATGCTCAATATGGAAAGAGCAAGGGCCAAAAGGACTGTATGCTGGGTATGTAATATTTGTTCAGGGTATTATGATGTAAATTGGATACATCATACTAATTGTTGCATACATGTCAAGAGACCTATGTTATTATTTTCCTTTTTCCGCTGGCAGATATTGGTCTACACTAGCGAGGGATGTGCCTTTTGCTGGTCTTATGGTATGACTATGTAATGTGGCACTTCAGTTAAACTGTTACCTCCATTCATCTTAAGGTCTTTTTCTCCTCATGTTTGGTCTGTTTTTTCCCTCTCAGGTAGTGTTTTATGAAGCATTAAAGGATCTAACAGAGCAAGGAAAGAAAAAGTTTCCACAATATGGAGTCAACAGTTCGATAGAGGGTCTCGTATTGGGAGGATTAGCCGGTGGTACGTTAGAATGTGATCCGTCTCAAATAGCTCATCCAACATAGTGTGACCCATGTTTAACTAATGTCTCTCCAGGACTAAGCGCTTATCTCACAACTCCACTGGATGTTGTAAAAACAAGACTGCAGGTGCAAGGATCAACGATCAAGTATGTCTCGTATTTCAACAGATTCATATGATCATCTAAACAGCATCCCTAAGAAGAATGAAGAGCTTGTTTTGATTAGGTTTGATAATCACGTTGGGTTTTAGGTACAAGGGATGGCTAGATGCAGTTGGGCAGATATGGAGGAAGGAAGGAGCAGAGGGTTTTTTCCGGGGAAGTGTCCCAAGGGTCATGTGGTACATTCCGGCCTCGGCACTAACCTTCATGGCCGTTGAATTCCTTAGAGATAATTTCAGAGAGAAAGGTATTAATAATAAGGTCGTCTCAAATTTGAGCATAGAGAGGAAAACATCTTCTTCTTCAGTACATGAGGTTGGTGAGAATTAAGTGAGATTCTTGTCTCCAAGTATAAAGAGTGAGGAGCATTCACAAACTTGTCTATAAAATATAAATGGCTTCAATGTTTTGTTTGCTCTTCTAAGATACTGTTAACAACAATCTGATTCCTCTTTAATAAGATACTTTATCTTTAATTTTCGTTTTATACTTTTATGATTAGAAAAAAAAAAAAAATGAAATGAATCACTATTGGACGACCTATATATACTCCAAGGTTAAATCATGGACAGCTCGAACTGGGTATGCGTTTAAAAACCGATAAAAGAGAAATAGTCTAAACCCTAAAACCAGGAGATATGGCGACTTCGTCTCGCTCGGAGAAACGATGCCACTACGAGGTTCTCGGTATCAGCAAGGAATCTTCTCCGGACGAGATTCGATCCTCCTATCGGCGTTTAGCTCTGCAGCGTCACCCCGACAAGCTTATGAAAGCCGGTGGATTATCGGAGGCTGAAGCCACCGCCCAGTTCCAAGAGCTCGTTCACGCCTACGAGGTTCTATCCGATCCCAAGGAGCGAGCCTGGTATGATTCTCACCGATCTCAGATTCTATTCGCTGACCATGGCTCAGCCGGTGGCTCGAAATCTGGTGGAATGCCTGGTGGCTCTGTTCCGGATCTATTCGCTTTCTTCTCCCCCACTGTATATTCGGGGTATTCAGATACCGGTAAAGGATTCTACAAGGTGTATTACGATGTGTTTAATAGTGTTTACCTCAACGAGATTAAGTTCGCGAGAACGTTAGGGTTGAGGTTGGATTCTGTGAGGGAAGCTCCGATTATGGGGAACCTAGAGAGTCCTTACGCTCAGGTGACGGCGTTTTATAATTACTGGTTAGGGTTTTGCACTGTGATGGATTTCTGTTGGGTGGATGAGTATGATGTGATGGCTGGACCGAATCGAAAGTCGAGAAGGTTGATGGAGGAGGAGAATAAGAAGGTGAGAAAGAAAGCTAAGAGAGAGTATAATGACACAGTGAGGGGTTTGGCAGAGTTTGTAAAGAAGAGGGACAAGAGAGTGATTGACATGATGGTGAAGAAGAATGCAGATGTAGAGAAGAAGAAGGAGGGAGAGAGGATGAGGAAGAAGAAGATGGAGAAGGAGAAATTGGAAAGAGCTATGAACTATGAGGAGCCTGATTGGGCAAAGGCTCAGGAGGGAGAGGAGGAAGGGTCAGGGTTCAATGTATTGGAAGAAGAGGATGATGATGCGAAGAGGAAAAATGAGCAGCTCTATTGTATTGTTTGTAGCAAGAAGTTCAAAAGTGAGAAGCAGTGGAAAAACCACGAACAGTCGAAGAAGCACAAAGAGAAACTGGCGGAATTGAGAGAGTCATTCACTGATTATGAAGATGAAATAGAGGAAGAGATTGATGTGCCATTGGACCCACCTGAAAGTGTAGAGCAGTTGCATGAGAAGCTTCAGAAAGGGTTAAATATCGATGGCGAAGAAAAAGATGTTGAGGAGGAAGTTGCAGGTGAAGCTGATGAAACTGATGAGGAGTATTTTGTGGCAGAGGAGGATATAAAAGGATCTAGTGAAAGTGAGGATGAGGATGTCGATGACGAGATGAGTCTACTCAAGAAAATGGTATCTGGGCAGAGGAATAAGCAAAAGAATGTTGTATTAATGGAAGAAGATGAAGTTGAAGTCGAGATTGAGAGTGACACAGCAGAGTTTAGCGAATATGATAACCAGAAAAGCACAGGTAGGAATAAAGAAGCTGAAGAGGAGAGAAATGCTGGAAAAGACATGGCAGATGGTACCAGCAAAGTACAGACACCTGGAGATGACGTTAATCCAGACGAAAATGTGAATGCAACAGACCCAGCTTCTGGAGCATTTGAGGATTCTCAGAAGGATGAGGCAGATTCAATGGAGTATGATAACAGGAAGAGCACAGGCAGGAGGCGCAGAAGCAAAAAGGTTAAGGATAAGAATAACCATGGAGGATTAACGGAAAAGAGCAGTGAAGCAGATGATACTCAATATGTAAATCGAGACATGGAGGCACAGGATTACAAGAAGGCTCCCAGATCAAAAAAATCCACCAGAGGAATGAAAACCAAGGTAAAATTTTTCTTTCATTGTAGCATCACTAAATCATATATTTGGTGTGATAATTCTTGAATATACAGTATATCAAAATGCAGGGCACGACGAAGAAAAACAGTAATAATGAATGTGATAGATGCGGAGAGGAGTTTGAGTCGAGGTTGGTTCATTAGATATTAGTTCATTCGGTCATCTCTGATTCTCCAGCAGTATACTTTGTATTATTCAAATGTTGACCCACCTTTAATCTACCATGGGCAGAACAAAACTACACAAGCATTTGGCTGATAGCGGTCATGCCACAGTGAAATCCCGATGATCCGTTGCTCATTTTAAAGTGCATCTAAGGATTATGCAGAGAAGAACCAAGGATTGGCTGGAGAATTGCATTCTTTGATTTAATTATACATGGACACAATGAACAAAGGGGATAGAGAGCAAATAAGCCACGTTTTGACATTGGTGTAGTGCAAACGAATTGATGAGCAAACTATGTGTACTGACTGCTTGTATGTTTTGAAGCAATGATTTTGCAGAGAAGAAATCTATCAAAGGTTGGCTGGAGAATGCATTCTTTGTCTTTGATAAAATATACATATATAGTATTTATTATAACTAAGATTGTGGAATCACAACACCGGTTTCTATTCTCCGTGTCAAATCTGTGTTTAGCATCTCGAAACCGCCCTTGTGCGCCTCATTTTTCTCAAGAAATTGACTCATGGGGTAAAAGATTTTCCATGCATTAGCAAAGTGGGATACAATGGCACAACTGATCAAAGAGAGTAACTCATGCTTAATTTCCATAGTTTGAATACAACGTGAAGGACAAAAAGCACTCATCAAGTCTCACTAAAAGCAATCTTGTCGACGACTTTCAAAAACTCTGCAAAACACCAAAGGCACAATAAACCCTGCAGATAAAAATTATAAGAACACAGGCATTCATATGACTCTAAAGCTGAGAGCACCAGTCCCTAGCATTCTGGAACATCTTCAACCACGGACTCGGCCCAGCTTTCTCAACGTCCCAGCTTGTTGGGTACCACGGAAACTGCCACATCAAGAAACAACGTTCAGGATGAGGCATCATCGCCAAATGTCTCCCATCAGGTGAACATATAGCCGCTATTCCCAACGGTGAACCATTGAGGTTAAAAGGGTAAGCTTCAGTCATGTTCCCATCATCGTCACAGTATCTTAATGGTGCCAAATCTGAGTGAAGCATATGGTCCAAGACTCCTTCATCTGGGAAATAAGCCCGTCCTTCTCCATGAGCCGCCCAAACCCCTAAAGTACTTCCTTCCATTCCTTTCAGCATTATCGATGGCGAGTCCTTTATAGTCACGCTTGTGAACCTGCACTCAAACCTTCCTGATTCGTTGTGAACAAACCTCGGCTGCGCCGTATCAAGTGACCCACCAACTTGAGGACCTGGAACCCATCCTAACAGAGCCATTAACTGACATCCATTGCAGATTCCAAGACTGAACGTGTCTGGTCTTTTGTAGAACTCCTGAAATTGACTCAACACAGACTCATTGAACCTTATTGAAGCAGCCCATCCTTTGGCTGAGTCGAGAACATCCGCATAACTGAACCCTCCCACAAACACAATACCGCGGAACTGATCAAGAGTGATATCTCCAGCTAGAAGATCAGACACTGTCACGTCCCAAGGTTCAAAACCGGCAGCATAAAATGCAGCCGACATTTCTCTGTCTCCATTGCTGCCTTCCTCTCGGATCACTGCTACTTTTGGCTTAACATCTGAGAGCATATACAGTAAACAAACATTTTCATCAAGAAATATACGCTAATATAAATGATCAAAGAAAAAAACACCTATTAGAGAGCGATCATACCCTGAGACATATAATTGTTATTGGTGGATGAAGGAGTGAATGAGAGTTTCCAATTAGGCTCATGCCTAAACTTTAAACCTTCTTTCTCCATCTCTACACAAGATGCCAATCGTTGCAGCTTTTCCAATTGGAAACTGGTGTCTTCCCACATGTCTCTGAGGAATGAAGTTTTCTCACTCAAATGAGTAATCCCATCCACTTTTACCTCTATCAAAGGTGAATCAGTGACATTTCCAATGATCTCAGCAGTAACATCGAAACCACGGAGTTTTTCCATCACAGTGTCTAGGTTTGTCTTACTTACCTCCATCACGAGACCAAGTTCTTCAGAGAACAAAGTCTCAAAAAGGCTAATTCCATTCGAAGCCAAGTCGAGATTTATACCTTTGTTTCCAGCAAAAGCCATTTCCAAAGCTGCTACTACTAGTCCACCATCACTGATGTCGTGTCCAGCAGATACCAAGTTTTCTGCAATGAGAGCTTGAATGCCCTCGAAAACGTTTTTCAGATATGGAACATCATCAAGATCAGGACAGTCGTTTCCAATCTGACCGAAAACCTGAGCCAGTGCAGATCCACCTAATCTCCGTTTTCCCTTTGCTAAATCAACATGCAAGAGAATACCATCATCACCTCCTAGCTTTAGATCCGGAGTCACTGTCTTTGTTATGTCTGGACAGGTAACATAGGCACTAATCACAAGATTTCCTGGAGCTTTAACAACCTCACCGTCTGCATGAGCTGCCATTGAAAGACTGTCTTTTCCACCATCAATTGCAATGCCTAGTTCGATCATCGCTTCAGATAGAGCAATAGCAGCGTCATACATCGCTGATCCTTCTCCTTCAAGCTTGGCAGCATACATCCAATTACCACTGGCTTTAACATCAGAAAGTGCAGTGACCTTTGCCCAAACGAGATTTGTCAAAGCCTCTCCAACAGCTAGTCTAGCCATGGCTTTTGGATCAAGCAAGCCTTTGATCGGTTGCTCGCCAATGGCACATGCACCACCTGTTAGATCTGTGAATGTCTGTGCAATAACTGCAACATCAGCAAGCGTGATCTGCAATGGTCCAACTGTTTGCTGCTGGGCAACAAGACCTGTCACACATCTATCCACTTTGGTTGTCAAGAACCGCTTCGAAGAAACTGATGGTAATCGCAGAACTCTCTTCAAAGAATCCATCAATGTAATCCCAGGAGCAATATCAAGTGGCTCCCGTGCATAAGCAATGCGGTTGAACTCAAACGTCTTCTTAGGCATATCACCAAGAACCTTCTCGAGTTCAAGATCCACAGCAGGTGGAGGTGGAGGTAGCCCTTCTTTACTGCATTTCGCTGCAGCTGTGCTGTCAATTAAAGTACAGCGACCTCCCCCATTAATTGTTCCAATCACAGCCATGGAAAGCCTTTCCCTCTTACAGATCGATTGCAAAATCTCCCGGCTTTCAGCTTTCACCAAAATCGCATCTTGCTCTTGATATTCTGCTCCCCAGATCTCCAACACCGACATAGTATGATCACCCACAACAACCGCTCTTATGTCAATCTCTGCACCCTGTGGATAAATAATCTCTTTGACAACATTGCAGTTTCCACCTGCACCTTGATCATGAATGCTGATAATGGGATTTTTCTCACCCATCTCAATACAAGCACGGACAACACGGTACAACTTCTGGGACATCTCGGCATCTCCACGTTGCACAGCATTGAAATCAAGCTCTGCATCATTCTGACCACTAACCATACTCGAAGCTGCTCCTCCTCCCATGCCAATGCGGTAAGCAGGTCCACCAATCTTAACAACAAGCATCCCAACCTCTGGCTCCCCTTTAGTTATATGAGTATGATCAATCTGTCCAATCCCTGCACTGAACATAATCGGCTTCAACCATTCTCGTCTATCCCCACTTGGCAGTCTCATTCCAAAAGTCCTGGTATATCCCTGAATCATGGGCTCTCCAAATTTGTTCCCATAGTCAGATGCACCATTACTAGCGTCGATGAGTATCTGTAGAGGTGATGCTAGGTTCGATGGGTATTGGAAAGACGAGTCTTCCCATGGGGCATAAGATCCCTCCATGTTAAGGTTACCAACACAGTAACCAGAAGTGGATGCCACCACAAAAGAACCTCTTCCAGTTGCATGTGTATCCCTGATTCGACCTCCAGCACCTGTCTCAGCACCAGGATAAGGAGCCACAGCACAAGGGAAATTATGGGTCTCAGCAGTAAACAATATGTCGAGATCACGTGCACTGACATCAAGTAGGCACACAGAACCAGGAAGTTGAGGTCGTAGCTGGTTCACCAGAAAGCCTCTAATAGCACTAGAGTTATCCTTAAACCCAATGACAGAATTATTTCGATTTGCCTGCAAATTCAACACAGGAGATAAGAGAGAATTATATGAAATAAATTTCAAACTATATGAAATAAAGCCTTTTATTTTTACCTCCCAAGTGCTCTTTACAATCTGCATAAGAGACTTATCCATTGGCTTTCCATCAATAACCATGTTCCCAGCAAAGAACCAGTGTCGACTGTGCTCGCTGTTGGATTGAGCGATATCAAATAGCTCCACATTGGTAGGATCACGCTGGATGTCCTCTCTGAAAAGTCTAGTGTAATACTGCAAATCTTGCTCATCAAAGGCTAAACCCATCTCCTGGTTGATTTCTTCCAGTGCCTTCCGACCCTTCTCCATCACAGGCACATATTTTACTTCCTCTGGAATTACATTTGTCTCAAATGAAACCAGCCTTTGAATGTACACACACTCGGTCATTCTGTCGTGAACCATTGCAGCAAATTCTTTTATCGGATTCTCCAACAGTGGCTCCTTGCTGAACAAAAGGTACCTCCTCGACCTTTCCAAGCGAGTCACCTCGTTTAACCCACATGCTTTACAAATCGAAACTGCATTAGTGGACCATGCTGTTGTAAAAGACAATCTGGGACCAACTTCAACAATTACAGCATGGAGTCCTTCTTGCTTCTTCCTCTCAAGAAAACTATCCGTACCTGAAATTTAACTCAATCATCAATAACAGAGAGGCCTCACAAAGTTTAGTAACAATATATAAAAAAAAATAGCATGACATAAACAGCACCTAAATTCTCTGGCTCATATGTTTCTTGAAGAATCCACTTGAGAACCGAGAGCTTTTCGTCTTTTAACTCCGTTTCAAGCCCAATATTGAAACACTGTTCTGTAGTCAAACTGACAATCTGGTTGCAGATTTTGGTTTGAACCGCCTTGAGGAGTTCCGCATTTGCGCTTTCTTGAATCAAAGGCACACGATAGAAATGGATAACCTCTGCAGCAGGCTTCTCAACCAAGCTAGGTAGCTCATCAGCAGAAACAAAAGAACCAGTAGAAACAGCTGCTCCAGGCTTATTAGGTTTAACAGAACACCTCAAGCTTGCACCATTTGTTCGATTGAGAGACAGTTGTGAAGTTCTCATTCTAACAGAACCCCACAATTGACTGGTTGAGCTCCGCTGCAAAAGCATCGCTTGTCTATTGGAACCCTGCAAAAGCCACCAACTTGTTAAAACAAAAACATTACGGATGACAAATAATATGAAAGTTTCTACGATTTTAGAGTACTAAGTTACAGCATTCAACTCCCTTCGTTTATAACAACAGCAACAGAACTTCAAATTCCCAATATACTACTTTTTGATATCATCCCTATTAATCAATCTATGAAACGTTTATGCAACAGAACGGGAGAAATGAAGTTTATCAATCAATTCACACAAAACTTGGACCACTGAAAAGAATAAGTTAAAGAGAATATTTACGTTGAGGAACAGAGCCGCACGAGTTGCTTGGGAGGTATTCATCGTCGCGAGAGATGGCCTGAACAACAAACAAAGTGAAAAAGGGGTTTCTCTGCTACTGTCTTAAACGGGACCGAACCTCCGACTCCGAGAGTACGGCAGTCGACACACAGTTCTTGTCTGGTCTCCTCTCAACGAATCTTAGGTTTGTTGGTATTTTTTTGTTTACAGGAGAACAATATTCTGATTAAAATTTTAAAGTTGCGGATAGCTAAGCCCAATAAAGGTCTAATGGGCCGACATTACAAATCGAGTCCCAAATTTCCAATTACACGCTCTTTTTTTTTCTTATATTTCCGAGTGATTTTTAATTTTGAGACTTTAACATGCTTCCCTCCGTTTCAAAATATTATATATTTTAGTTAAAAACACGCATAATAAGAAAAGTTTATTTTTAAAAAGTTTAGTTAATCATAAATAAGACTGCATAAAGTATATAATAAATCTAAAAATTGCCTAAAAAGTTGAAAACATCTTTATATTATGAAACAAGAAAAACTCTAGGATAAAAAAAGGATAATTATGTGCTTAATAGTGTTTCAAAAGAGATAATAATAAAGTTCTTAGTAGTGATTTGAAGAAATGCTATAATACTTATTTATTTTAAGAAATCTTGTACGAATTCTGGATAGTACACCACCCAGACCCAACTAGTCTTTCGTCCTTAACAGTTAACACATTCACAATTACGTTTATTATCGCTTTCCTTCGCCGAAGGTCTCTGAATCAATGGGGCAATCAAGCTATCAGACCGTAATATTCATCTATTTCAACTCAGTGTAAGGGGAAAAAAGATTCTAAATTGGGATTAAAAACCAGATCCATGATCAAAGTCTATTTAGAGAATCTCCAAACACTTCAAACAAAGAAAGGAAATGCTTTCAATATCAAATACAAAATAACAAACTAGTGAACAAAACCACGGCGGCTAAATTATAAGTTTAAGCCGTTTTGCAAACTGCTTCATATGTTACTCGGATACATGAAGACTCTCACTCTGCTTCCCTGCAAGAAACCAAGCAACAGTGTCTAGTTAAAATCCAAGTAAAAGATTTCACTTCTAAAAAAGAAAATGACGAATGGTTATAGAGTCCGTTAAGTACCATGGACTTAGGAGGAAGGTTCGATGTGAATTTGGCACGGACAACACCACTGTTACCATGAGGCCTGGTAACCTTTCCCCAGATGCAGCGGTAGTGGCTACCGTTCTTCTTTGTCTTAGCCTTGTAGATGTAAGCCATCCTCTTTCCCTTGTACCAGTTTACCTCCTCTTGGGTGTTGACTCCTTCAATCTGGACAAGTGATGTGTTTGGATACTGGTTCGACTTCGACCTGCACATTGAAGAAAATGTCAGACCAGAGCCAGTATCAAATTGTTAGGACTCGGTTTAAACATAAAAAGGTTGTTTCAGCAGAACTCAGTTAACAGCTTCATAGTATCAAATGAAAGAAATACAAAGCAGCTCAAAAATAAAATGTCAGTATAGCGTTCTAAGAAATTGTAGACAAAACTAGATAAAGGTCAATCAGAATGGGACGACAAGTTTGGTATCTCGTAAGCTATTCTATCAAATTTAGCAACATAAACTATTGATTAATTTTACAAATTTCACTTATATAAACTACTAACCAAGGTTCATTATACAGTATGTTATTAGAGCCAAATCAAAGACTAATAATCAGTGTGAAATGCAAAACCAAAGAGATTAAAGAAACGTTACCTTTTGTATCCGAGGATGGTTCCTCTAACGTAGAGTCTGCAAAATTTGATAAGATTAAAAAATATATCAGATGATTCGCAATATCGATCATTGTACAATCTAGGAGAGCAAAATGTTCCATTACAAATCGATAAGACAAGTTACAAAACAATGACGAATCAGCTCAAATCTAGAAAATACAAGAGAATCAAAACAGTTTCAGAAGAGAGAAAAACAGAGCAAACGAGCAAATCTCAAGTGATATGGATAAAGTTCGAAAACTAGGGATAGATCAAACTCGAAGAAGAAGATAAGAGAAGTAGAAGAAAGACCTGACACGTTCTCCTTGGCGTCCCTTCACCATTTTCGATTCCGCCGAATAACCAAAGTCTGCTGCAGCTCAAGGGAAAACGAAGAAGAAACCCTAAATCATCAATTAGCTTTTATATATTGCTCCCCTTGTTCCCTTCGTTTCATTTCATTTAATATGGGCTTATGGGCCTTTATCCTCGGTCCAGTAAGTAAGATAACATAAATGGGCTTTTCTCTTTTTAATTCGAAAAACACGATATACTGTACTGTGTATCAAGAATCGTCGCCGTTGGCCACCGTGCCTCTCCGATCATCTTACTGTTCGTGAAATGGCGACTGTTTCATCAAGCAGAAGCTCATTAAAGCCTTCGTCTCGAAACAGCTTTCCTCTTTACTCGTGTGTGGTCATCATTGTCGGGATAATCGTAGCCTTGACTTATCAGTCGAAGTTGAAACCACCTCCGCCGAAGCTGTGTGGCTCTCCCGGTGGTCCACTGATCACAGCGCCACGGATAAAGCTGAGAGATGGGAGGAATTTGGCTTACAAAGAGCATGGACTTCCAAGAGAGAAAGCTGTCCGCAAAATCATCTTCATCCATGGATCCGATGGTTGTAGACATGACGCCGTTTTCGCCACTCTTCTCTCTCCGGTACTTTTTATACAACCAAGATTATGCTTCTAATGTTGATTTGATAGATAATTGTTATGTATTACTTTGACCACTATGTTTTAATCATTAGTGGTATATGAGCTAGAAATTAGGAGGGAGAGTGGTCTCACTATTCCTTGTATCATAGAAAGGTTAACTGAGAAATTGTGATTTGAGAATGTCTTTTTTCGTTTTTTTTTATATGGACCTCTAACATTTTGTCAATTTCATTTTTGTAGGATTTAGTAGAGGAACTAGGTGTATATATGGTTTCATTCGACAGACCAGGTTATTGTGAGAGCGATCCGGATCCAAATCGTACACCGCAAAGCTTGGTTTCGGACATTGAAGAGCTTGCTGATCAGTTGAGTCTAGGATCGAAGTTCTACGTGCTCGGGTACTCGATGGGAGGACAAGCTGCATGGGGATGCCTTAAATACATTCCTCACAGGTTAGCCGGAGTAACGCTAGTTGCTCCCGTGGTTAACTATTGGTGGAACAACTTACCTTTGAATGTTTCCACTGAAGGCTTTAATCTGCAACAAAAGAGAGATCAATGGGCAGTTCGTGTTGCTCACTATGCTCCTTGGCTTATCTATTGGTGGAACACACAAAACTGGTTCCAGGGTTCGAGTATTGCGAACCGAGATCACGGTCTCTTGTCACAGCCGGATAAAGATATCATTTCGAAGCTTGGTTCTTCGAGGAAACCTCATTGGGCAGAAGTAAGACAGCAAGGAATACATGAGAGTATTAACCGTGACATGATTGTGGGATTTGGGAATTGGGAATTTGATCCTCTAGAACTTGAGAATCCGTTTTTGAACAATGAAGGCTCTGTAAATGTGTGGCAAGGAGATGAGGACATGTTAGTGCCTGTGACGCTGCAGCGTTACCTTGCTCAAAAGCTTCCATGGGTTCACTATCATGAGGTTCCGAGAAGTGGCCACTTCTTCCACTTCACTAAAGGTGTGGTTGATGACATTGTAAAGACGCTATTAACGGCGAATGAGTAAGAGCGTCTGGAGTTTGTATTGATCATTTGTAGTTTCCAAAAAGTCTACAACATCCCCAAAAAAAACACGGTTAATTTGTCTCTCAAGCTGATCACGTTCTTTACTTTGATCTTTTTAGCAACATGTGTTTTGGTCTAAAAACGCCCAAAAGATTATGTGTACAATGGATTTATGTGGATTGATTTACTATTACGAAAACACAATAAAAGTAGACTCTTTACAGTTTCACATCATTAAAGTCTCCAAAAAGAGCCAAAACCGAAACAGAGCACGAGAGTCTCTTCGGACTCTAAAGGCAAGCTTAAGTCACAACACCTCGAACAAACACACTTAAACGTTGGAGACCCTAAAGATCAAGCCGTTTAATCCTCGACCATTTCCTCACCATCATCTTCTATTTCCTCGATCCTCATCTTCTTCACCGCCTGAGCTGCATCACTTCTCTTTTCCCCGTTAGCAATATGAATCAGCACATCCGACTTCTTCCCAGTTGAAGCATCCACTAGACCTCCACTTTCTACCCGGTACACAAGATCAGACCCACCAGCGCCAGCATCTATGTAAACTGTGGAGTTTTCATCGATTTCCTCACGCACAACCATCTTTGATAGTTCTGTCACCACCTTCTTCTCCATCCATCTCCTTATAGGCCTAGCACCATACACCTGACCGTACAACACACGAGAGTCAGCCAACAGACCAAACCAACCTAAAGAGATGCATATCATAAACATTTTGCATCAAGTGAAGAGACTTACCGGGTCATAACTCTCTGCCAAGATATAGTCCAAAGCAGCATCGGTGACTGCCAAAGCAACTCCTCTTTCAGCAAGGCGGACGGCAACATCTTTCATTTGAAGCCGGGCTACCTTCCTCAACTGGTCATGTGAAAGGGGATCGAAAACCACAATCTCATCGAGCCTGTTCAAGAGCTCTGGCCTGAAGTGTTTCCTCACCTCCCGCATCACACAGTCTCGAGCAACTTCCATCGATACTTTCCCAGTTAGCCCTGAAAGGAGGTGCTCCGCACCAAGGTTTGATGTCATGATTATCACCGAGTTCCTGAAATCAACCGTCCTTCCTTGTCCATCTGTCAATCTTCCGTCATCCAACACTTGTAGCAGAGTGTTGAAAACAGCAACATGGGCTTTCTCTACTTCATCAAAGAGTATGACGCAATAAGGTCGCCTCCTCACAGCCTCCGTTAGTTGTCCACCTTCCTCGTGACCAACATACCTGAGAAAGTGCAACCATGTAAGTAAGGAAGAAAAACTTCATAACCAAGAACATCTTGAAAAGTAAAGGATTAGGTACTTACCCAGGTGGTGCCCCGATGAGGCGAGAGACAGAGTGTTGTTCCATGTATTCTGACATATCAATCCGAACTAAGAGGTTTTCGTCATCAAAGAGCTGCTCAGCAAGAGCCTTAGCAAGCTCAGTTTTGCCAACACCAGTTGGTCCAAGGAATAAGAATGATCCAGTTGGCTGTTGTGGCCTTCCAAGTCCTGCCCTTGACCTTAGAATTGCCTCAGCAACTGCATTTACCGCTTGATTCTGTCCCACAACCCTCTGGTGCAACCTATCACCAAGACCAATCAACCTCTCCTTCTCATTTTGGCCGAGTCTCGTCACTGGAATCCCTGTCCAACGGCTCACAACCTCTGCAATGTGTTCTGGCCCAACGTCTTCTGTGAGCATCACATTCTCTTCAGAAGTTCCCTCAAGTTGGGCGATTGCAGATTCCACTTCTTGAATTGCCCCATATCTTAGATCAGCAGCTCTTGCAAGATCATATCGTCGTTCAGCCTCCTGCAAAGAAAACATGAGCTCTTCTCTTTTCTGTTTAAGCCTTCGAATCTCATCGATTCTCTCTTTCTCCTTTCTGTACTTCATCGTGAGAGGCTGAAGCTTGTCTCTCAGGTCATCAAGCTCTTTCCGCACCTACAGAATCATTGTTTAAGAAAACTATATCAAGAACTCGTCCCAAAAGAAAGATGCTAACAAGCAACAATTTATAATTACTTATATTCTGAAGGATCATATAGTAAAGAGAGAAGAAAGCTGTGTCATACCTCAACAAGTCGAGCTTTGCTGGCTTTGTCCTTCTCCCTTTCCAAGGCATGAAGTTCAATTTCCAGCTGCATCCTCTTCCTTTCGAGGTTATCAATCTCCTCTGGTTGACTATCAAGCTGGACTCTCACATTCGCACAAGCCTCATCAACCAAATCAATTGCTTTGTCCGGTAAATGCCGACCTAAATAACCACACAAGGACCACACAAATGTCATGCCAAGAACAAAACTATACGACACCACAAATATTAGCCAGGGATTAAGAATCTTCTTAACATACCAGTTATGTAACGAGCAGAGAGCTGAGCAGCATTTATAAGAGCTCTGTCTTGGATACGGACACCATGATGTCCCTCATATTTCTCTTTGAGCCCTCTAAGAATACTAATAGTGTCAGGCACACTTGGCTCAGCTACATAGACTTGCTGGAACCTTCTCTCAAAGGCTGCATCTTTCTCAACATATTTCCTATATTCTTCAAGCGTTGTAGCACCGATGCACCGAAGCTGACCTCTAGCTAGCATGGGCTTGAAGAGATTTGCTGCATCCATCGACCCTTCAGTTTTGCCAGCACCAAGAACTAAGTGAATCTCATCAATAAAGAGAATCACTTTGCCTTCAGCTTCCTCCACTTCTTTCAAAACAGCTTTCAATCTTTCTTCAAACTCTCCTCTGTACTTAGCACCAGCAACTAATGCACCCATGTCCAAAGATATCAATCTCACATCAGTAAGACTGTTGGGGACATCTCCTTTCACAATCCTTTGTGCTAAACCTTCAACCACAGCTGTTTTTCCAACTCCTGGTTCTCCAATAAGCACTGGATTGTTCTTTGTTCTTCTTGAAAGAATCCTCACGACTCTTCTAATCTCCTCGTCCCGACCAATCACAGGATCAAGCTTCCCTGCTTGCTCAACCAAATCTCTTCCATAAGTCTTCAAAGCCTGAAAGTTTGTATCCCCTGAAGCACTCTCCACTTTCTTCCCTTCTTTCCCACGAAGCTTCTCAACCTCAGACTTTATCCTCGCCGTCGCAACACCAACTTCATTCAACAAATCTCGGATTTGAGAATCTTCAAGAAGACCCATAATCAACTGATCAACAGCCAAATGGGTATCACCACGTGACTTTTGAGCAGCCTGAGCACGGCGTATAACCTTGATAAGACTCGAACTCGCTGGAATATCATCAGGTGGAGGAGATTGTGAAGGAAGTTTCTTCAAGGCTTGATTGATCACTCTCTCAGCAGATTGAGCTGCGTTCTCGCCACCGGCACTAGAGATTGCTTGAGGGAATATTCCGGTGGGATCAGAGATCAAAGCACCAGCTAAATGCAGAGGAGTGAATTGAGCATGTCCTGCATTCACAGCTAACTCATGAGCTGTAGCAATTGTCTCGTTTGTCTTGTGTGTGAATTTCTCCGGATTCATCTTCGATTAGCCTTGTGTAATCCCTGAAGAACAAACAAACGAACCCTAATCTCAGCATCTTGAATCATGAAGACATGTTTGATGTGAAGTGTAAACAAGAAACCCAAAAAAATTAAGAATGAAAGAAATTAATGTTTTAGCACATTTACCTTAACGATATGAGAACTGGGTTTTGTTTGGCGGAGTTTCTTCAATGAACCAGACGACTTCTTCTTCTTCTGCCTTGTCAGTAAAAATTCTTCTCTTTTTTGCAGAAGAGAATCGAACAGATTCTTGCGATGATTAAGGTCAATTGAATATTTTCGGATGTTTGGAAACTTTGTGAATGTTGTGAGAGAGCAAAGAGGCACGAGAGCTTTTGTATAGGGAAGGAGATTCATCTGGAAAGATAGAGAATTCTCGTCGCCTTCTTTGTTTAGAACTAGAACTTACTAGACATTTCTGGAGAAGATAGAAGCAAAGAGTGTCAATTCCACTTCTTTCTTTGTGATACGACAGGTAGATGCCACGTGGAATTTTCTCTCTTTTTTGCCACTGTGGAATTTTTTTTAATGGGCCAACAGGCCCTGGCCCACTGGACGTTTTAACCTCATGTACAGAAGACGGGTATCGAACCCATATGCCTTGAGAGTTCGGCTAAAGTGGTTTTATTTTATGGTGCTCTCCTGGATTTTTAATTTTAACAAAATAATTTCTCATCTTTTGGCGCATTATTTAAATTTAGCAGAATGCTAAAAAGAAAAATTATAAATCTAATTGATGGAAATTGAAGCTGGCTCTAATTGATGACAACCCATAGATTTACGTCTAAAATAAAAAAAAAAAAATACACAAATAGAAGAAAATATATTTGGACCTTCTGAAAATAGATGTACAAAAAAGGAGCCTTGTATAAATGAAAGGAGTCAAATGAAAATATTTCGAAACTTTTAATAATACTATAAGTTATTTAACAAATAGTCCTTCGTTTTCTTTGCCATTTTCATTTTCACAAGATCTTGTCTTGATCCTATCCTCTGTTCTTCCTCGATCTGCGCAGCGTTCTATCTCTCTCTCTCAAACTCCATAATCATCTCTCAAACTAATCCTTCTTCTTCAATCTTCGTCTCAGACCAAATCGTGCTTTCGCATCCATCGTGGTGATATTCCTCAAAAACGTAAGCTTTCTTCCTTTTTTGCAAGGCTTGTGTTGTGTCAATCTCAAAGTGAAATCGTCCTGCGAAGCAAGTATTAAGAGACTGATAAACCTAATCCCTCCCATTACATAGATTAGTCATGAACTTATGATATAATCGTATAGTTTTAGATTGGATTCAGGATTAAAAACGGAAGCCTATGGAATTGTTGCATTGAGTTGATCTTATAAAACCTTCAATTTTTGGTGACGCTTAGAACATCCCCTGGATTGAAAGACACAGTTTTGCTTCAACTATTTATTAAAAGTATTTGTTTTTATCTTGTACAGAGGAATTTATCAAATGACGATGGGTGCTACTGAAAAGAATGTTGAGAATAAAGAGTATCGTTTGCCTCGAGAAGTGAAGGAAGCTCTACAAGCAATAGCATCAGAGTGGGAAGATGTGATTGATTCCAAGGCTCTGCAGGTTATTCCTTTGAAAGGTGCAATGACCAATGAGGTTTTTCAGATCAAATGGCCAACTAGAGAAAGTGGTCCTTCTCGTAAGGTTTTGGTTAGGATTTATGGTGAAGGTGTTGACATTTTCTTTGATCGAGAGGATGAGATCAGGACATTTGAGTTCATGTCAAAGCATGGTCATGGACCTTTGTTGTTAGGACGGTTTGGCAATGGTCGTATCGAAGAGTTCCTCCATGCACGGGTAATTATTTATATTTTATCTCATCTTTCGATCATGTTCTTATGTTATTGATTATCGTCGCTCTTCCCTGGTTTTTTAATTCTTCGGTAGTTCTTGTGGATCTTTTTGTGTTCGTTCACTGAATTTATAACTTTATTGTTAAACTATGAACTTTCAGACCCTGTCTGCTGCTGACTTGCGTGATCCGGCAATATCTAGTCGAATAGCAACTAGGATGAAGGAGTTTCACGGTCTTGAAATGCCTGGTGTGAAGAAGGCTTTGCTTTGGGACAGATTACGGTACATTTTATTCTTTTCTGCTAGATTCTACTATGCTTTTCTAAGAAATCATTGAATCATTAATTTCCCTTTCTGTAACTTCAGAAATTGGCTCAGTGCATGCAAAAGACTGGCTTCACCAGAAGAAGCTAAGTCCTTTTGTCTCGATGTTATGGAGATGGAAATTAATTTGCTTGAGAAATCTCTCTTTAAGAATGATGAAAATACTGGATTTTGCCACAATGATTTACAGTACGGAAACATAATGATGGATGAAGAGACCAAAGCAATAACCATCATTGTAAGGTTTCATACATTTGTTTAATAACTCTCTTTTTGTATGGTATTACTAAAACAAGGATCTTAACTCCGATGTTATTATTTTGTCTTACAAAAAAAAGGATTACGAATATTCATGCTACAATCCTGTGGCTTATGACATTGCAAATCACTTCTGCGAGATGGCTGCTGATTACCACACTGAAACACCTCACATCATGGATTATAGTAAATACCCTGGTAAGTGTCTATTTCAAGTCATCTTTCTTTATCTTCTGAAATGAATCAAATGATACAAGTTGAATTAGATAAATTAATATGTGACTAAACTAAACAGGTGTGGAGGAGCGCCAACGATTTCTGAAAGCATATATGAGTTTTTCAGGTGATTACTTTATCACACTTTCTAGCTTTGAGCTCCAACAATAAATCACTGTACGCTCTTAATTCTCTACTGTTTCCATTCTTGTGAGTCCAGGTGAAGAGCCCAGCGATACTATGGTTGAAAGACTCCTAGATGACGTTGAGAAATATACACTTGCTAGTCATCTAACTTGGGGTTTATGGGGAATTATATCGGTATTGTCTACAATAATCTTCCAATCATGCATGTGCTTTGTGAATCCATTTATATATATTTGCTGTGAATTTGAATTTGATTCTGTAAAATTTTGTAGGAACATGTGAATGAAATCGACTTCGACTACATGGAGTATGCAAGACAAAGGTTTGCGCGGTATTGGTTAACAAAGCCGAGTCTCCTTGAGGTTTCTGAACGCAAGTAAATTTCGATGAACCCAACCCAAGAAGAGTTTTTCTATGGTGGTAAAGAGGTATATATATATACACACACAAAAGGTGCTGAATACAACGATATTTACCATTTTAAGCAAAAGAAAATGTAACGTTTTCTGTTTTACTTTTTTCTACAAGGCAATATGTAAGGGTGGCTAGTTTAAAAATCAACAGTTGAATTTGCTTCAGATGAAATGTAGTTCTCACAATTAAATCAAATTTATGATTTCTCGTCGTCTATGATCTGCATATTTTTCCCTTCGTTTTTATTGGTCGATCAAGATTTAGAATTGAAGGCACACTTAACTTAATCCTCGTGGTATCTTCTTAGTAACGTTCTTCAAGTATGTGTGTTCTTTGGTATGTAATTTTTATAAACAAGAAAAAGTAGTTAATAATATTTTCCAAGTTGGTTCACTTCTCAGTAACTACAGATCACCATCATGAAAAAAGAAGATGGTCCTAACTTTGTAGTAGTATACAATTGTATATATCTTATAATATAAATCTCTGTTATACAACTGGACTCGAAAAAGAGCATAAAGCTGTTAATATACATGCCTACTGCTTGTGATATTCTAGGAATTGAGCTCTATACATTATTGCCTCTGAATCAAATATGTGAATAGGCTCTCAAAAAGTGTACCTTATATAAATTAAAAATAAATCAAACTAAATTAATCAACAACAAAAGAATGCTCTCTGGCCGTATTTCCGTCTTGCTTGGTAAGCACAGGTCTTGAAGATCCAAACATAGTTTCTCATAGTTCTTGGATCTCTTTTCTCCATTTCCTTGTGAGGCTTGTGCATTGATGTTCACAATCACTTCCCCTGTTTCTTATCTGCGAGTTCAAAAGACCAACACACTTATTCATGTTTCAGAACTCAATACCTCAAAAGCAAAAACATGGAGGGCTAAATCCAAAACCACTGTACAAGTTACAGTTCAGTTGAGAAAGATCAAAAGCTTTTTTGTTTGTCTCGGATCTCGAGAAAGAGAGAATTCGTCTTTGCTCATAAAACCGCAAAAGTCCAATTTGTAAAAGAGAAGAACCAAGACACAATAAAGGATATAGTCAGCTAAAGCTGTCTTAAGTTACCTTTCTGGAACCACGGTTTTCGAATTAGCTTGCGGATGTTGCGTTCATGACGTTCCAATAGTTCATCAACTCCATAAGATTGAGATAACAAAGGGCCTGAGAATTCAATCTTGTCCCCATCACCCTGTCATGTCAAGGCTTAAGTTATCAGCATCATTGAGCATGCTTGTCACTCAACCCAAAAAGGAGACAAACTAAATCATGCCTACTTTTTTTCTCTCTCCTCTGAACTTTAGGTGAAAGCGTGGTGAGAGAGAGAGAAAACGAAAAAAAAACTTAAGCAGCTGAGGAAACATGATCTGACTACAAAGTACAAACGGTAATCTCGTGCTCTCTGTCTACTTTTTGAGCTGTATATCTCATTTTACACCGTATTCAACTTTGTATACTCCATATTAGCACCAGTAATCTTCGAGATCACTTAGAAATATAACTATAAACTAATACAGCAGCACTAGTGCAATCATATCTTTAGAATTACTTTCATTTTATTTCTACTACACTGAATCGATTCTGACACTGACATTACAACATAAATAAAAAATGAAGCCAGGTTCTAAGTTTCACTTGAAAGAACGTCTGGCACAAAGCATACTTGGTTTCTACTTTGTCTATCAACAGACCTAAAGTGCATGGAAGCAATACAAATAACAAGCTTCTATATGGAATCAGGATATCAAATAAACTAAAAGGATGCTTTTAGAGCAATAATCTACGGACGTACCAAATTATTACCCTGCTTTCTTGCCATTTCATCTCTCTGATAGAGCCCCAGTGACAGTTCCTGCGAGTGATACTCGTCAGACGCACCAAAAGAATCTGGACGTTCAAGTTGTCTCCACTGCTTCAGCATAGAACGCTTCACCATCTCATATGACTCCTGGCCTCGAGAATCCGTCTTGTCCACACACTGGTCCTCATTTTCATTCTTATCTATCTTGGATTCAACATCACTTTTCCCATTGAAGGCGGGGGAATGTCCCGACAAGTTAGGAATGTGACCTCTTGAGAGAGATCGATTATGTACCCTAACACATACATCATCTTTTTCTCGTTTCGCCCAAGCAAAACTGTTTGATTTAGAGACTTGTAACGGCCCTGAGAATGGTACATCTCCTTGTGATGCATTCTTCACATGGGAAGCTTCGTCTTTCTTGTGATTTAATGGCTTTTGCAGTTTCCCACATAACCTCGCCTCACTTTCAATCGAACTATGAACTACATGACCAATTCGTTTCTGAAGAGTTTCAGTTTGGTGCCGCGCATCCTGCAAACAGAAAGAGAGGGCACATTTCAGTTTCTCGTACGAGGAATTATACTATGAAGATGCAGATGACATGTAGACAAGTGAGTAAGTAGGAAGTACCTCAACTGGTGCCAATTTATTGAATGAAAGGGCCTTCCGTGATGGCTTCCTCGCATCTATACCACGTCTCCCATTCCCGCTAATTTTTTTCCTGAAAATCAGACATGACATGTGAGAATGTTACAGATGCTTCCAAGACCTGACATGTAAGGCCAACCAAAATGGTGGCCTAGATAATTTCCCAGAGCTGTGGAACAGTAGATTGTGTGTTTTCAGCTTTATTTTATTCTGCTTAAAGAGATGATATGGTCATGACTTGAAATTTTCTCTAGCAGGTAATGAAAAAATTTCTGACCTTGATGCTTCGTCCCGATGCTTTGTATCTATCTCCTTGCTAGGCGGGTATATTGGCAAACTTGAGGGATCACAAGCAAAAGGCTTTGTAGTAAAATACTGAAAAAAACAAAAGGCAATGTTCTAGATGAGCAAAAATAAAGTAATATGGTTTGTTTCCATGGATATCAAATTTCTAGGTCTTTCAACTTGATACATTAATCCAAGGATAAAAAAGGTTACCTGAGAAACAAGGGCACTAGAGGCAGTACCCCGTTTATGGGGATCTATAGAAAGAAGAGTTTCTATCAGATTGATTTCAGTCTCAGACAAATCTTTCAAGGTTTCCCGGAGACAACTATCATAATTTTGCTGTGGCTTGAAAAGCATTGCATGGGGAAGTTTCGACTTTTTCCAGTACTCTGCTGGTGGAGATCCACACAGTTTGAATATTTTGTGTAGCTGTTCAACCTGCTCCATACAATTCAAGTAATAGCACTGAGTTAAGTATTTTACCAAGTGAAACAAACATATCATAAATTATAGGAAACAGTGTTAAGCTGTTTACCTCAGTTCTTCCACGGAGAATAGGTTTTCCAAGAAGCAGCTCAGCGAAAACACAACCAACACTCCACAAATCAACAGATGCTCCATAGTCCGTTGCCCCGAGCAGAAGTTCAGGTGGACGATACCACAGAGTCACAACTCGACTGGTAAGAGGTTTCTTCTTGTGCCCAGAAGAATTGCTGAAGTTTGCTAACCCAAAATCAGCCACCTTTAGTATTCCTTCGTTACTCAACAAAAGATTCGAACCCTTTATGTCCCGATGCATCACGCCTCGTGAATGACAATGATCAAGCCCAGACAAGAATTGTTTCATGTAACACTTAATCTGCAGGGGCAAAAACCAATGATCATCATAGAACCAAATACAAAAGAAAACACCCCAACATTATGGACGAATAATTCTTGCTCTGTAAAATTAGACGAACCTGTGGCGTCGTGAATTTGATGTCAGGGGAAGAAAGAAGACCAGTAAGATCATGCTCCATATACTCGAAGACGAGTTGTATGTTGCAAGATAGTTTAGAAGTAATCAAACCTTGCAGCTTGATAATGTTGGGATGATTAAGTCTTCTAAGTATCAAAATCTCTCTTGCCATAAACTTAACACTCTCTGGCTCAAAATTATCGAACCTCACTTTCTTCAATGCCACAATCCTCCCGGTTTCAGTCTCCACCGCACGAAACACGCTACTATAAGTACCTTGTCCAATCTACATAACCCAAATCAATACAAGCCCCATTAATTTCACCAAAAAACAAACAACATTCGCATAATACACATAGAATTGTCAAATTCCGAACCTTCTCGAGCTTTTCGAAAGCATCGGATCGAAGCGGGACCCAACCATGGATAGCTTCACCAGCGACGTTGCTCAACCACGCAGGCCAACCAGCAGCAACCTGCTCAGCTTCAAGGTATCTGCTCAGATTACCGAGCCGGAAACTCAGCGAGTCGCTAGCACGTCCCGACTCGCTCAACTCGCTCCCCAACTCACTACCGCTCCTCTGGCTCCTTCTCTTCCCGCTCCTGCTCCTCCATGACACGAGCTTCTTCAGCGTCGCGCGAGGCGGATCCTCCACCACTATTCGACCCGATCCGGAACACTCATTTTCATTGTCTCTGAGGACGCCTGAGTGATCAATCGCAGGCGTCACAGAGACCGTCTGCTTTGTGTTAACGCAACCCATTTTTACAGAATTCCGATTAGTTCGTAACTTCACAACAACCACAAGTAAGTGAGCAAACCAGCTTATCTATTATCCCTCCGTATTTTCCGGCGCCGTCAATATAAGATCCGTTGCCGTAATTCGGATCCCGATTGGATTGGAGTGAATCTCTCCTGAAAGTAGTGAAACTTGTGAGGCTTCGTATATTTTTATAATGAAGATAGAGAGAATTTTTTGAGAATGTTTTTAGGCTCTCCATTTTTTTTTTTTTTGTTGCCGTATTACGGAAGACGACGGTACATTTTTAAAATTATTAAAGAAATAAAATTCAAAACTCAAAAGAACACATGCATCAGTCTGGTCCAAAAATCGAATCTACACCTTCCAATCTTTGAACCGCACCGCACTTCTCCCGCACCGCACTTCTCCCGCACCGCAAAACGCAGTCACCATTCGGACCCTTTGAAACTCATTTTAGAATGTAGTTAATGACAGCTTTTTTGTTGAAGTAAAGAATAGACTATACAAATGTGGGTAGAAGAGACTTGAAAAAACAATTAGTATTGAGGGAAAGCGTGTTGACAAAATAAGAAAAAGAAAATTCAACCAATTTATTACTAGGAAATTTGAATTGGCTGTATGCATGTATTGAGTTTTGGTCTCTTACCTTAGTAGTATACGCAGATGACTTGGAATGATTTATCCATAAGCACTAAGCCACTAAGTAGCATAGACTAATGAGATTTAAAAGCTAAAATTATGATTAAATTCCATAAGATAAGTCAAAAACCAAATTCATTACAGACATATAATTATTGCAAAGAGAAACTAGCTCACTTAATGCTTTGCCAGCTCTTAGACTATCATGACTGCTACTATTTATCATAATATTTCTTTTTTCTCAACATTCAAGCACTAAATTTTATATATTTTAAATATGTTTTTGAGGTCACTTCCACAGGGGAGTAATTTTATTACACAAACCATTGACACAATTAGTGAGTTAGGCGTAAGTCGTGAGAGAAAAAAATCAGACGAAACCAAAGAGAAAAATAAAATAACTACCATATGCATAAAAGAAAAAACATAGAAAAGACAAAAGAACTGCTCACTATTGTTAAAACAGAAGCACTATCATTAAAAAAAAAATTAAAAACATCAAAACCCAAATCATTATTATCTTCTGCACAATAGATTTTTAGTTGAATTGTTGGTGAGCCTAAAATTCATCATGACACAAGGTTTCTAATGATGATCTGATTCATAAGAAAATTCATTGGTACAAGAAATCCCAAGATAAAACTTGGAAGTTAACAGTGGATGTGTTTAGCCAAAAAAAAAAAAAAAAAAAANAAACAGTGGATGTGTTAACAAATAGGACAAAGTCTGGTACGGTTCAACTACACCATTTAAAGTAGAGGACCAAATCTCTGAAAGACCAAAACAAAGTAGGGACAACTTAAGAAACAAGAACAGAACTTTGTCAGGCAAAGGTTGAAATTAAGCCTTCTTCTTTTTGGATTTGAGCATGACCATGCCGACGAATACGGAAAGGAGAGAGAGTAGAGCTACGCCTGCAAAGACAGGTACGAGAACGGCATAATCTTGGGGCAAGAAGTACTTGTGGATGAAGTGATCACTATCTACAAATGGCTGTGCTAACAAAAATTATAACAAAGTGAGGTTGTTCCTAGTAATATACCCAAACCATTAGATGATAATAGTACATCAAATTGACATTGTCCTTTTAAGGAACTTGGGGGAGATGAATTATGGTGTTGCCTCTTACCAGGATGATGACCCAGAAAGTATAGTATGTGAATATGGATAAGCTGATTGAAGATAGTAGAAGCCCAACTGCTCGATCTGCTAATTCCATTTGGTCACGTTCAAAACCTACAGCACGGCGAATCAACCGTGAGAAAAAAAAATCAGAAGGATTCAAGAAGCTAAGCATTGGATGACACAGTCAAAAGTGAAGGAAGTTATATTGTGAAAGCCACCGAAACCATTTCACCTAGAATTTTCCCACAGGACCTGCTAATGCCATGGTTTTAGATTCTGAGGGTATGCAAACTGTGCTACTGCACAAGGCCTCTCAAAATTAAAACAGTTGAAGAACTATAATCACCGGAACTTAGATTTGCTAGACATCAGATACACAAAGCTCAACTAACTGTCTAAAATCAATCAGTATTGACCTAGAAGATTTCAAACACTTGCAGGACTCTTGTAGTGGAGAGAAAGTAATCATCTCCAGGCTCCAAAATCAACGGCTTGAAGTGATATTTGACCTATATAGAGATCTTTGAGGTGTTGCTTACACAGCCCTATTCTCCTTCCATTTAAGCTAGAAGGTATACAAACAGCAAATCCTGTTTTCCAACCAGGAAACTTCTGCCTTTCCATTGCATGTAGAGTATAAACAGCAGGTGCAGCCATCGAGCAACCAGTTACGAAGCAATTGCAAGGCCTTGATTCACTTACTATTCGAGCTAAAGAGAATAAACACAATCCACTGTTGGAAATGCCGTATGTTAGATATTCATCCCTGTCAAAAGCAGGAGAATCTAGTTTCTCATGTTGTATTTCCTCTTCTATATCTTCAGCAGTGGGAATAGTGCTCAATTCTAAATCAAGGCGTTTCTCTATTGCATCTTCATGTATTCGATATTTTGCTGCCAAAGTACGGATGCATGACTTTCTCACCTGATTGTCGATAAGAACCTTTATCTCATCAAAATTACTACAGCCTCCATACCATTTCACCCATCGCCGAACAAGTCCTGAAAACCAATCAATTATTTGGGCAGTATCTTGCAAAATCAGCATAGAATTTGAACGAGCATAACCCTTGGTTGTTATTAATCCATAGCGATAAAGACGCCTTCCTATAGCATTAGTAGGAGCAACAACATCACCAAAGAAAACTGGTCTATCATGAGAGCGTGGACATGGCAAAAGCGCTTCCACGTTAGCTGTTTCTGAAGAAACATATGCTGCAGCAGATTTTTGGAACTTGTAATATGCGTCTCTTAGTTCTTGAGGAACAGTAGATTCTACAACATGCTTGGACAAGATAAACTCCTCGCTTCTATCTGCACAGGTTCTTAGCACGTCCTCCATCCATATTCTAAGCAAGACCTTATACCAATGATCTGTTTCCATGCCTGCCTTTCTGTGGCAAGATATTTGACTCAAGGTAGAGTTAGTATCCGCCAAGCCTTTGATTTCTGACTCTTTGACCTTCTTCAGTCCATGTCCTAACCATTTCTTTCCAATTCTAACTGTACCCAAGGTCCAGGCTTCTTCTTTGTGCAATGCAAAGAGCTTAACCTTCTCCTTTAACTTGTGGACAGCTTTGACAGCGGGACTCTCCCTAACATTTTTCCTAACCAAGGTACCCAAAACACGAAGCCCACTGGTCGCTTCACATGGTGACGGGTCTATATCATCTATGATGTCTAAATGCAGTGAGTTCTGTAAGAAACTTATAGCTTCAGATCTGATATCAACCGCAGCTTTCTTGGGACCAGACACAGAGAAAAATATCTCATCCATAAATCTGCAACAATAAACTCTGACAGCAATGTTCCGCTCCGGTATTCTTTTCAAATCTTGTTCTCCAGCCTGCCTCCTAAACCAGGAGCGAAGTTTTGAGCCTAGGCTATCATCATCAGTTTTTGAATCAAGATCGAGGGCTTCATACCTCATTGAGATTCTATAAAATTCATGATCAAACTGATCAAGATATATGTTCATCAAGATACGGGACAACACCCCTTCTTGTGGAAGACCATGACCCTTGGGAAATCCTCCAAACTCGAGATTGAGCACCCGGGCTTCAAACATAGAACGGAGTAAGATGCTTAAACTGCTGTCTTCTATTTTTTCCTCCATTACAGAGAGTAAGTTCTCGAAAACAGGAACATCAAGCTTTTTATTCAGGTTCAAAGTGAAACACCAATCAGAATGAGAAATATTGTTGCTGATGTACTTCAACGCAGAGGCACGTCCCCTTCCGCTTCGGCAACTATGTGAAATCTTAGAAAAATGAGGACTGAAAATGACTTCCAGGACTATTCTAATAGCCTCTTGGACAACTTTAAGAGCTACACTAGGCAAGACGAGGACCTCTTTTGTTTTATCTCTAGCCACAAGCGAAAACGTGTTGGAAGCGACATCAAACACCCCACTAGAGAGCTCTTCTGCAATAGAATCAAACGCAACACTTCCATTTCTTTCTGTTATAGAAACATTGGAGTCAAGCCTAATACAGTCATAAGCGTCCCGAAGGGTTTCAGGCCTTGCAATCACTTTCTTCAACAGGTCACTATACTTCCCATCAATGTACTGCTCCTTGACTCTTTTCTTTAATCGGAGTTCAAGAGATCGCTTTAGTTCCATACGACTTCTGGGTTTGCTATCATCAACATGAGAAGATTCCTCTACAAGAGAAGCTAATTCCCCAGCTAGTGAAAAGATACCAGCTTGCTGACTACCCATGTCTGCATTATCTGTTGCAAGCAGAGCCGATTTGGAAAGTGTGGAAACTGATCGACTCCACAAGCGTCGTGAAACTAGGGTTTCTATGTCACTTGGATCAACTCGGCGAAACAAATACATAACTAGGTTCCGTTTCCTAAGCATCTTATAAATTCCGATTTCCGATTCTAAACCTATGCAAATGTATATCCCAACTTAGCCAGTTAAAGATTCTACAATAGAACGGGAACGATCAGGTTTTTTATCAATCTCTCTGCTTAATCAGACATACTTTGGAAATCGACATAGAAATGGAAGAAAACTTACGTTTAGCAACGAAACCAGACGAAGGACGCGAAAGCACGATTGGTGTAAAAGAGAAATCGAAGAAGAGAATCTTCCTTGCCCAGCGAATTACTCGAGATTGAGATAGGAGGAACTCGTGGGAAGATGGAAGGAAAGAAGGACTATTTGGTAAATAACATAAACTATATTGTTTATTTTTGAAATTACATTCCACTCCTTAAATTGCAGAATGTTTCTTTAAACACAAAACTTCACGAAATGTAACGTACATTTTCTTATCGTTGAAACGCGACACAATACATAATTCGACATCATCTACTAGTTGTTCTATTGTTTATCAGTTTCTTATCAATTGACATTTTCTGAGAATATAACCAAAGCATGAAACATCTCTTTTTGTTTTTCTCTTCTATATTTATTTATTTATTTTGACAATAGGCTTGTATTATATGGATAATTTTATTTCTTAAAAGGGTTCAAGATTTAAGAACTCCGGTTAGGTCCGATCATGTTAGGAATTGACAAGATTGGTCAGGTTCTAAAGAGTTGGACTAATCGAGTGGATATTTAGTACCTACCATACTTTCTCTAATTGGATCCAATGCTATTTGGTGTCGTGTGCAAGTTATATATTTGTTTATTTATTTTAGGTGATAGTATATGTTGAATTTGACCAATGGAAACATCAACGAACAAATGGGTACGGAGAGAAAACCTGAACGCACAAACGGTGTCGCTTTCAAGTGGCATGGACTTTCTACCATAGCATTTATTTTCTTTTTTTTTTGGGTCGCCTTAGTTGTTTTGGCATGAACAATGTTGAATGGACCATATTTTATATCCAGAGTTTTTCTTTATTTTCTCGTTTCCATTGGTGGAAATTCAAAACTTTAAAATTGGTACCACTTTGAAAATTTTCAGAATTTAGACCATTATGAGTTCTAGTGTCCGAAAACACAACATGGATATTTGGAAGAGTGATAAAAGAATTTGAAACATGTGTGGCAGAAGAGAATTCTAGAATATCCTAGTATGATTAGTTGAAGCTATAATTGTATATTTAAAGCAATAATTTTAAGTTACAGAAATTATTATTGTAGTTGTCGATTTTTGGTGCAGGAAAAAAATAAATAATAATAATAATAATTTTAATTTTTTTTTTTTTTTTAACTAATAATAATTTTAATAAGATGTAAGATACCATAGAAAAGTATTTTATAAACTTTTATAAAACATTACTATATTTAATTTTTGATTTGTTTCTGATTTTGGTATTTATTTTTTACAGCTTTTTCCAATGACAGTAGCAATTACTTATACTATTCTTTTATAATATTGTTCTCTTTATGGAAGAGAATAGTAGCCTCTGAATTTTCTAAATTCAAAAAAACTTTCAATGGTCTATCACGAAGTGTTATACTATTCAAGTAATGGAATACTTAGACTAATCAAGTTAAAATAATACACGCATTTGACTTATCAAGGAGAAAAAAAAAGGTTAAGAGAAAAATATTTATAAAGGGGAAATAAATAACAGCAAACAAAAAAAACGAATAATATGAGATTTGATGATTAACAATGATACAAAAAACATTGGTCAAGTCAACTAGTGCCGTCCATATGAATCACCTGGGACCCACCACATACATGTATTTTTGTCAACCTGTTTTAGTAAAAATATCTTAATTCTAAAAACTTCAAAATAATGCTAATTTCTTTTCTCTTTAGTCGTCTAAATTTGTTTAATTACCCTTTTATTCTGTGTACAAGCAAAGATTTCTTTCGATGATGTAAGTTTAATTAAACTAATCTACATTATTTTGGATATACTCTCACACAGTCACATTCACCATATGTAAAAACGTAATTTAGTTTTTTAATTAACTTACCCACTCTGGGGTCAACTTTTCTGAACCGGTCAACTTTTATGTCACAACTGCTCACCTAATATTTCTCCTTAAGTTAACTTAAAATAAATTAATCAAAATATATATGATTTTTCAACCCAAGTACGCGAGTAAAATTTCTAAACCTTGCACACATTTTCGATATTTACGTTCAAATTTTAAATGTTTTCCACTTGGATAAGTTCTTGAGTGCGCAAGTGGTACCGTACGAATTAAACAAAAGCTAATGGTTTTTTTTTTTTTCTAATATGGAGAACAAAGTTTTAGACGATAAAAAAAATCAATTTGTTTTTGTTCAATAAATGTTATTGTTTTCAACATTCAATTTCAAACATTTATGATACAGTACAGAAAAATAAAGAATAGTTGCTTTTCTTCAATTTACAAAGATTGTGGAATGGGAAAATTTTGAAATTTTCAACGAATGCGGTATTTTCTTAAGAACATTTGATAAGACTGGTAACGTAATATATACGTTTTTTTGGGGTCAAAAATAGCATAATATGATGATTCAATTTCACCTTTTTTTTGTTTTAAAATTTTTGTGTTAAGGAAAAGTCTAATAAATAGGAATAAAGCCAATAAATCTGTGAGAGATGGATGTTCAAAGTTTGAGTTGCTTGGTCTACGTGCGGGCGGGTTTGTTTTTTCAACTTCCCTTTTCTTCTCTCTAATCCCTTTCCCCATGAATTTCCATGAAATTCATCTTCTTCCCCGATAATTTCCGTACCTTCTCGAGGAACATCGCAACCATAGAAGACGACAACGCCAACGATAAAGAAGCAGACGACGAAGACCAAGTGGAGAACCATGACTATGGTGACGCGTGTGATCATGGCGGATGATGATTCTGAATCACTCAGCTTTGTTTGTTTCTTGCTCTTCGTTCTAATTACAGGTAATTTCTTCGCATCTTTTTTGCTTCTTCTGGTGTTTGAATTCGTGTTTCGATGAGAGGCTGTACTGTCTTCTCTGCTTGACTATGAGCTTTCGTTTTCTGTTTCGTTCACGTTTACTTCAAATGGGTTTAGGGTTTTAAATTTCGACGTGATTCTTTTTCTATTTGGGGGTTTCACTGATTTCAAGTGATGAAGTTCCTAGTATCGCAATTCAGGGTTTTACATTGTGTTCCCAAGTTTCAATTTTTCACTCTGTTTGACGTCGTTGATGAATTCGTTTTTGCTTTTTCTTCTGTGGCAGCCATAGTAGTGGCTGGAGATTCTTTGGACAGTGATCGAGAAGTATTGTTAAGTCTGAAATCGTACCTCGAATCACGGAACCCTCAGAACCGAGGAATGTATACGGAATGGAAAATGGAGAAGCAAGATGTGTGTCATCAATGGCCTGGAATCACATGTATAGGAAGCAGAGTCACAGGGATCAATCTAAGTGACTCCACCATTGCAGGTGCTCTATTTGGGAACTTCTCGGCCTTAACGCAGCTCACGTATCTCGATTTATCAATAAACACGATCGAAGGAGAGATTCCAGATGACCTTAGCCGTTGTCACAACCTAAAGCATCTGAATCTTTCTCATAATATTCTTGAAGGAAAGCTTAGCTTATCCGGCTTGTCAAATCTTGAGGTTCTTGATCTATCGATGAACAGGATTGCGGGTGATATTCACTCTAGCTTCCCAATGTTCTGCAACCGAATGGTTGTTGCAAATCTGTCGACCAATAACTTTACTGGCAGAATCGATGACATCTTCAACGGGTGTCGGTATCTCAAGTATGTTGACTTCAGTTCCAATAGATTCAGTGGAGAGGTATGGGCTGGTTTTGGGAGGCTGGTCGAGTTTTCAGTGTCTGAAAATCATCTCTCCGGAAGTATTTCACCTTCAATGTTCAGGGGGAACTGCACTTTGCAAATGTTGGATTTGTCTGAAAATGGTTTTGGTGGGGAATTTCCAGGCCAAGTTTCGAATTGCCAGAACCTTAGTGTATTGAATCTGTGGGGAAACAAGTTCACAGGGAACATTCCAGCTGAGATTGGTTCCATATCCTCTCTCCAAGGTTTGTACCTGGGGAATAATACATTTTCTCGAGACATACCGGAAACTCTCCTGAACTTGAGCAACCTGGTGTTTCTAGATTTGAGCAGAAACAAATTTGGAGGAGACATTCAAGAAATATTTGGGAGGTTTACTCAACTAAAGTATCTAGTCCTGCATGCAAACTCATACGTTGGAGGCATCGGTTCTTCCAACATCCTCAAGTTACCTAATCTTTTAAGGCTAGATTTAGGCTACAACAATTTCTCGGGACAGTTACCTGCTGAAATTTCTCAGATCCAAAGTTTGAAGTTCTTAATTTTTGCTTATAATAACTTCAGTGGCAATATACCACAGGAATATGGGAACATGCCGGGGCTTCAAGCACTTGATCTCTCCTTTAACAAGCTGACTGGTTCGATACCAGCTTCATTTGGAAATTTGACCTCTCTTTTGTGGCTAATGCTGGCAAATAACTCTCTATCAGGAGAAATCCCTCGGGAGATTGGCAACTGCAGAAGCCTTTTGTGGTTTAACGTGGCAAACAACCAGCTCTCTGGTCGATTCCATCCTGACTTGACTAAAATGGGTAGTAATCCTTTTCCGACGTTTGAAGTGAATAGGCGAAACTACGACAGGATAATTGCTGGTTCCGGTGAATGCTTGGCGATGAAGAGATGGATTCCAGCGGAGTTCCCTCCTTTCAACTTTGTATACGCAATTCTTACCAAAAAGAGTTGCAGAAGCCTATGGGACCATGTTCTCAAAGGGTACGGTCTCTTTCCTGTCTGTTCCGCTGGTTCCAAGGTACGCACGCTTGAAATATCAGCCTATCTTCAGCTCAGTGGAAATAAGCTTTCAGGTGAGGTTCCTGCACAGATCTCTCAGATGGACAAGCTGAGCACGTTACATTTGGGTTTCAATGAGTTTGAGGGGGAACTGCCTCCAGAGATAGGACGATTGCCTCTTGCATTCCTCAACCTTACCCGAAACAATTTCTCAGGCCAGATTCCTCAAGAAATCGGAAATCTCAAGTGCCTGCAGAATCTTGATCTGTCTTATAACAATTTCTCAGGAAACTTTCCAACGAGTTTGAATGACTTGAATGAGTTGAGTAAGTTCAACATCTCATATAACCCTTTCATTTCTGGTGCGATACCAACAACAGGACAAGTGGCAACCTTTGACAAAGAATCCTTTCTTGGAAATCCGCTGCTGAAGTTTCCTAGTTTCTTCAACCAGTCAGAGAACAACACGAGGACGAATTCCAACCAAATCCAAGGAAACAGGCCAAGAACTCTTCTTCTGGTTTGGATTTCCTCGGCTCTTGCATTGGCATTTATCGCATGTTTAGTGGTATCAGGTATTGTACTCATGGTTGTTAAGGCTTCAAGGGAAGCAGAAATTGATCTCTTAGATGGGTCGAAAACCAGACATGACACGACTTCCAGTTCAGCCGGATCATCGCCATGGCTATCAGGAAAAATCAAGGTCATTCGCTTAGACAAATCAACATTCACATATGCTGACATTCTGAAAGCAACCAGTAACTTCTCCGAGGAGAGAGTGGTGGGTAGGGGAGGATATGGAACTGTTTACAGAGGCGTATTGCCTGATGGAAGAGAAGTTGCAGTCAAGAAGCTGCAGAGGGAAGGCACAGAAGCAGAGAAAGAGTTCAGAGCTGAAATGGAAGTTCTAAGCGCCAACGCATTTGGTGATTGGGCACATCCGAACCTCGTGAGGCTGTACGGATGGTGCCTAGATGGGTCAGAGAAAATCTTGGTGCACGAATACATGGGAGGCGGGAGCTTAGAGGAGCTCATCACAGACAAAACAAAACTTCCATGGAAGAAACGTATCGATATAGCCACAGATGTAGCACGGGGATTAGTGTTCTTACACCATGAATGCTACCCTTCCATCGTTCACAGAGATGTGAAAGCAAGCAACGTTCTTTTGGATAGAGACGGGAATGCGAGAGTGACAGATTTTGGATTAGCAAGACTCTTAAATGTAGGAGATAGCCACGTGAGCACTGTGATTGCAGGCACAATCGGGTATGTAGCTCCTGAGTATGGACAAACTTGGCAAGCTACCACAAGAGGAGATGTTTACAGCTACGGAGTATTGATCATGGAACTCGCGACGGGTAGAAGAGCTGTTGATGGAGGCGAAGAGTGTTTGGTCGAATGGGCAAGACGTGTAATGACAGGTAACATGACAGCCAAAGGTTCGCCATTTACCTTGTCAGGGACAAAACCAGGGAATGGAGCTGAGCAATTGACTGAGCTACTAAAGGTTGGTGTTAAGTGTACAGCTGATCATCCTCAGGCAAGACCAACCATGAAAGAAGTTCTAACTATGTTGGTTAAGATATCTGGTAAAGCAGAGCTCTTCGATGGTTTATCTTCACCAGGTTACATAGAAATGTAAAAATCTTTCTTTCTTTTCTTCTTTCAGATTTATACAGAAAACAAACTTTTCTTTCTTCCCATTTTTCGTTTCATTTTTCTGATTCTTCTTGTACACAAATCTCATTGTTGTCAGACAGAGAGAGATATAGAAAGGTGGTTTTGCTCGCTATGTACAGAGAAACAATCTGAAATAAAGATCTCTTAGTGTCTATATTGAGTGTAAACAACTTTGGCTCTATAGTTCACTCTCAGGTTTCTTACAAGTCAGGAAGCATATAGGGAAAAAGAGACAGTACAAATGAGTCAGGCTGTAATCTCTCTGATCAGCCAGTTTAAGCTCGGAAAGGCGAAATAGAGGACAAGAAACGACGGGACAGCCAAAGCAAACGTGACAAAGAAATAGATCCCAAGAACTGCAGCACTCACAGGGATTGCATATAAAGCCATCAGCAGGAATATGACTACGAGAGGAAACTTAGCTAGCAAATGAGCAACAAGAACCATTGACTTACATACCGAGTCATGGAGTATCCCAGTTCTAAAGTATCCTCTGGTGACACCATTCCACCAACCGCGATTGTCCAGCAACCGTTCATCATCCGAGGCCGTATTACTCATTCCATCACACCTATTTCTCATGTCTCTCTGCCCTGAAGTGACCCTTTTGTCGTCGCTGCGCGATTCAGATCTGCAGCCGTTGACGCTTTCGACCATCCAAAGGAGGTAAAAGTTCTTGGAAGGGAACTTGATGGTTCCATTGCAAACCAGCCTTAAAGAGAGAATATTGCACCAAGGGCAAGCAACGAAGAAGGGAAGCTGGAAAGGTAAAGCTGAGGATTTGATCACAACGGCACGTTGAAGCCCTAAGAGACAATACTTGCAGATTGTATGACCACACCATAAGACATAAGGCACATTCTCAACGACATTGAATGATTCCCAGCAAATGGGACACTCCAATTTTTCTTCCTTTGTTGTCTTTCTTCCATCTCCTGAAGGAGCTTTTCTTGATTTTGTGGCAGCTTCTTCTCCCTTTGATTTAAAGCCTTCTTTGATCGATTTTGAAGCTAAATTCCACATAACAATGGAGGCGTCCACAAAGATTATCTATCACTTTGAATTCTTCTCTCTGCAAAAAAAAAAAAAAAAAAATCAGAAAATTACACACACACACTACGTAACCAGACATGTAATTCACAATCCAACCCACAAAAATTCGATAAGTAACATAAGAAAAGCAACGAACTTGATGAAACCCAAGAAATAACTAAAAGAGTTACAGAAAAAAAAAAAAAACTGAAGGAAACATACCACAAAGATGTCGAAGAGAATAAGTCTGAAGTTGTAAGAAATTTATCAGATCACAGAGATGAAGATAATTGCAAAGAATTATCCGAAACTCTGATGTTGTAACAGCGACGTCGTTTCGCTGAATAGGGGACACGCGTCGTAGAACATGGAGACTCTGAAACGCGCCTTTCGAGGTTTCCGCCGCCACCAATCGCCTCACTTTGATCTGTTTAGTTTAGGCTGAACCAGAAAACGCACCGTTTTAATTTGACTTGTATCATACCGCCAAATTTGAATTGGACCATCGGTTTACTTGGGTAATTTTCTTACATTAAAAGAAAAAAAACAATATTTACGGAGTAGTAAAAAGTAATAATAGTTGTCGGTGTGAGTGAGCTGTACGCGTTTCATCTCCTTCTGCTTCTGGATCGAGCGAAGCATTTTCCTCCGACAATATATTTTTAAGTAATGACAATGTTTCCGCATTATTGGGTTTAAATCTAATTTAAAATTAGGGTTCTTCAGATCGACAAATCTTTTCTCTCTCTCTCCGATCGGAATCATGCTAAAGATCTGAACTTTTTTTCAGATCCGTGTACAAGTACAGAGAGAGAAACCTACTCAGACTCTGTGATTTGAGAGGAAATAAAAAGATTAAAAAACCCCAATTTTGATGGTCGCTAACCTTTAAGTGAAATCTAGAGAGACGTAGGAGCAGAAATGGGTCAAGATGGTTCGCCGGCGCATAAAAGACCGTCCGGAAGTGGCGGAGGACTTCCGACGACGACTGTATCGAACGGCGGAGGAAGAGGTGGTCGTGGTGGTTTGTTGCCTCGAGGAAGACAGATGCAGAAGACGTTTAACAACATCAAGATCACGATTCTCTGTGGTTTCGTCACAATCCTCGTCTTACGTGGCACAATCGGTGTTGGGAACCTCGGAAGTTCAAGCGCCGATGCGGTTAACCAGAATATCATCGAGGAGACTAACCGGATTTTAGCTGAGATCCGATCTGATTCGGATCCGACCGATTTGGATGAGCCTCAGGAATCGGAGATGAATCTCAATGCGACGTATGCTTTAGGGCCTAAGATCACGGATTGGGATAGTCAACGTAAGGTATGGTTGAATCAGAACCCTGAGTTTCCTAGTACTGTCAATGGCAGAGCTCGAATCTTGCTCTTAACAGGATCTCCTCCCAAGCCTTGTGACAACCCGATTGGTGACCATTATTTGTTGAAATCTGTCAAGAACAAGATTGATTATTGTAGGCTTCATGGGATTGAGATTGTGTATAACATGGCTCATTTGGATAAGGAACTAGCTGGCTATTGGGCGAAACTGCCCATGATTAGGAGGTTGATGCTGTCTCATCCAGAAGTTGAGTGGATCTGGTGGATGGATAGTGATGCTTTGTTCACTGACATACTGTTTCAGATCCCATTGGCTAGGTACGAGAAGCATAATCTGGTGATTCACGGTTATCCGGACTTGCTGTTCGATCAAAAGTCGTGGATTGCTTTGAACACAGGTAGTTTTCTGTTGAGAAACTGTCAGTGGTCGTTGGATTTATTAGATGCTTGGGCGCCAATGGGACCTAAAGGGCCAATCCGTGATGAGGCCGGGAAGGTATTGACTGCTTATCTGAAAGGCAGACCGGCTTTTGAGGCAGATGATCAGTCAGCATTGATCTATCTTCTTCTTTCTCAGAAAGATACATGGATGGACAAAGTGTTTGTGGAGAATCAATACTATTTACACGGGTTTTGGGAAGGTTTGGTTGACAGGTATGAGGAGATGGTAGAGAAGTATCATCCAGGATTGGGTGATGAGAGATGGCCGTTTGTGACCCATTTCGTTGGGTGCAAACCGTGTGGTAGCTACGCTGATTATGCAGTCGAGAGATGCTTGAAGAGCATGGAGAGGGCCTTTAATTTTGCAGACAATCAAGTGCTCAAGCTGTATGGTTTTGGCCATAGGGGATTGTTGAGCCCCAAGATTAAGAGGATTAGAAATGAGACAGTCACTCCTTTGGAGTTTGTAGACAAGTTTGATATTCGCAGAACGCAAGTGGAAACCAAACCACAGAACTAGAGGAAAACAAGGAGAGGATAGCCACAGCTCTCATGAGATCGTGGACACGTATAGGTAAAATATATGACACTCACAAATGCAAAGCAAATTTGTTTGCCTGTACTTGCTACTTTACTGTTTCGTCTGTTTCTTTTTTTTGTTTGTTGTTGTTTGCAAGAATATTTTAGCTGCAAATTCTTTTCCATAGATGTTTTTGTGTTTTCTTCAGTCAAATATATGGAGAAATTTCATACTTAAAAATTGCTTGTGACTGTTATATTCAAGTTTCTGACACTTAACTTGTTAGCAACTACCAACTTCGGAAGAAAAGTTTGGAATCCCTGGATATTAGACTGTGGAATCAGGATGACTGTTACATTATGAGTTTGGTGTCACCATTGATCGGTACAAGACAGATCATTAAACATACTAACGTCCTTCTACTTAGCACTAATCGCTCACGAGTTAACACAGGCTAAGATTTCCTTAATATTAAATGCATCAACAAAATGGAAATGACCAAAAGTGACTCACTGACTGACCAGGAAGAGGCAGAGGAATGGTTTCTTGGAGATCATTTCTTCAGGTGGATTACTAACTTTCTGGCTGCTAGACGTATCCCTGCCATTTGCTGATAATCGTAAGGCTCGGGTGAGAAGAATGCATCAACCAGGGTACCAGGAAGTAATGCTGACTCAAGCTTTTCCAAATTATCGCTACTGAAATCTAACTTTTGATTGGTTCCCAAAGATTCTTCTTTTTGGTATACCTGGGTTCCACACTGGCTATCATCTCCTTTGGATTCTGAGCTTATTCTGTAAACCAGATAAGAATGGTTTCAGAGGTTAGGGACTTTCAGTGGATTCGTTCAAATGTAAAAGGTCAGAGAGAGAAATTGTATACTTACTGCAGTCTGGCTGTGGGATATTTGGCAAAACCTTCTTTCCTCATAACGGTAGGCCTCCAATCTGAGCATGTGCTTACGTCTATCGGTAAGTTATGCACAGCAGCATCAGATGCGTCCAAGATCTTGCATAAATCAGGAGGTAAGTCGACAACAATATTCAACCGTGGACGTCCTGCATGATCCACAAACTTCCGGCTTATTCCAAACCGAATTTTCAAGCTGTACCAACAGAGATGTAGAGCGGTGTCGTTGTGAAACAGCTTCATTCTCAGGCTCCCACGATAAAACGGGATAAGACTTGCCGTGATGCCAGAAACAGATACTTCATTAACGCCCAAAAATGATTCATCTTTGGCATCAAGATCGGTTGATGGAGTTGATTCATCCTGCTGTCTTACAGTTTCCGCTTCGTCCGCAGCATCTGTCTGAAGAGTTCCAATATGTAGTTTACTTATTAGAGTGGTTATATCAGATGGATCTATTTCACAACTAGATGTATCACTTTCTGAGCATTCCGTCAGGAGAGAAACGATGGGATGGTTTTTGACGGTTGTGGCTTCCACGGAAGACAAACTCGGATCAGTTTTAGGGCTTGAAGAGGAAGAAGTAGGGCTTTCTCTGACTCCATTAGGCAGTGACTTCTCTTTACTTCGTGTTCTCGGACTTTTCCTTGGGGAAAACCAGCTCATGTCTGTAAGAATGTCAGGAACACTAGACTCCTGTATTCACCAATTACTTAAACTCAGTGATATTCTGTTATCATATCATATGACAAGATATACTTGTAGATCATGTTCAGTGCTTGCAAAGCTGTGGTCTGAAAGGAAGATGGACCCAACTTTTGCAAACTATAGAGAGAAGTCAGATGTGTCTCAACCTCTCTAATTGAATACTTAAAGTTACGGTTTATCATTATTCAAGAAATTAGGAGATAGCATTACCAGAAACAAGACGGTTGCACAGTACTTGACAACTTCAAGATTCATCCGGACATCATCTAAACTCCTGGTGAATCATATCCATGTTTAGTCCCAGATTGGTGACTAAATAAAAGGCTCAGGGTATCGTTTAGTTTTTACCTGTGAGCTTGATCTCCTAGCCCGAAGTATGTAGCAAGTGATGCCATCTGCATTAGTTAAAAGGAGTAAACTTTAGCAACTCTGATAAATCTTTGAAGTTACAATGAAATTTGTAACTATGAAGATAACAAGGAAGCTACAGGCTTTGAGATTTATCATTAAGAAGACGAAAAAAGAGAGACCTTCATGTCACCAGCTCTCTTCCCAAACTTCTGAGACAACAACGAAAGCGAATCAATTGTAGCTTTCGGCTCCGGCGGAGAGAGACCAATTTCTGCAAATGCTTCTCTTATTCTTACACAATCGAATCTCTTTATGTTATGTCCCGCCCACATTCGTCCTACAGAAACACCAAAATCAACACTTGTAGCTCCGTGTGTGTGAGAGAGAGAGAGAGAGAGAGAAGCCCTTACCGTGGAGAATGTCGTAGACTTCGTCGGCGATTTCAGAGAATGTAGGTGCAGAGAGGACTCCATCGCGCGTAATGCCGCTTCGTCGCTTGGTGAGCGTGGAGATGAGAGAAAGATCGGTGGGTCGAACCAAGGTGGAGTAACTATAGAGCTCCACTAGCTTCCTAGGGCAAACTAAGATAGCCCCAAACTCCAAAATTGCGAAAGGCTGCCCTGATTTGGTCGGAACCGCCGTCTCTAGGTCGAAAAACGCAATCTCGCTTCTCTCGTCGCCGCCCCGAGGAGTCGAAGCCATTGTTCACAACTGAGAACGCCAACAAGTGAAGGATAACTGGTGGGTTTTAAAAGCGAGTGAACTTCACGCGCCACCTCCTCTTTATACGGAAACAAATCTAAACTTTGAGACACGCAACTGTGGGATGAGGTTTATCTTGCGTCATCTTTTGTCTAAGAAATCACATGGAGTGATCAACAAATTTGATTCCTTTCTTCTACATTTTCATACGAGATCGCTTAAATCTAACCACAATTTGAAGCATTATCTTGAATCTGGGCAACCAATCAAAGCTCTCATAAATTTCCGGCATAGATTTAGACAAAGTCCCAGTTTCATTGACAGTTTTTCTGTCTTGTTTGCCATCAAAGCCTCATCAGCTCAGAAAGCTTCCTCATTTGATGGTAGACAGATCCATGCTCATGTAAGAAAACTAGGGTTCAATACCATAATTCAAATTCAAACATCACTGGTGGGTTTCTACTCTGCCGGAGGTGATCTCGATGATGCACGCCAAGTGTTCGACGAAACGCCTGAGAAACAGAACATTGTCTTGTGGACAGCGATGATTTCAGCTTACACTGAGAATGATAACTCTGTGGAAGCCATTAAGCTGTTTCAACGAATGGAAGCGGAAAAGATCGAACTTGATGAAGTGATTGTCACTGTGGCTTTATCGGCTTGTGCTGATCTCGGGGCGGTGCATATGGGAGAACGGATTTATTCGCGTAGCATCAAGAGAAAACAAAGACTGGCTATGGATTTAACTCTCAGAAACTCACTTCTTAACATGTATGTGAAATCTGGGGAAATGGAGAAAGCAAAGAAACTCTTTGATGAATCCATGAGAAAAGATGTGACTACTTACACATCTATGATCGTTGGGTATGCTTTAAATGGTCAAGCTCAAGAATCCTTAGAACTCTTCAAGAAAATGAAGACGATTGACCAAAGCCAAGACATTGTTATTACTCCAAATGATGTGACTTTCATCGGTATCTTGATGGCTTGTAGTCACGGTGGATTAGTGGAAGAAGGAAAACGAAATTTCAGGAGCATGATCGAGGATTACAATCTGAAACCTAGAGAGGCTCATTTCGGATGTATGGTCGATTTGTTATGTCGTTCAGGTCGTTTGAAAGATGCTCACGAGTTCATAAGTCAGATGCCGATAAAGCCAAACACGGTGATATGGAGAACACTGCGTGGGGCTTGCTGTCTTCACGGAAATGTTGAGCTAGGAGAAGAAGTTCAGAGACGGATCTTTGAGTTAGATAGTGATCATCATGTAGGAGATTATGTTGCGTTGTCGAATATCTATGCTTCAAAAGGAATGTGGGATGAGAAATGGAAGCTGAGGGATGGTGTGAGGAAGAGAAGAGTGCCTGGTAAAAGCTGGATTGAGCTCGGAAGCATTATCACCGAGTTTGTTTCAGGGCGTGATAAGGAAGAGATGAGTGAGGTTTTGAGGTGTTTAGTTGCTTGTATGACAAGTTTTGATGGTGTGGTAGACAATTTTATTTTTAACTCCAATTATTGAGGTAATGATCAAATTTGTAATTATCATTCTGCAAGTAATCTAAGGTATGATGATGATCAAGTGAGTTCAATCAATGTTCTTTTTTTTTTAATATCTGTTCATCAAAAACCCATTTAAATTCAGCAAATAAATTTGATCTCCCTTCGTAATTTGTCATTTTCAAAAATCCGTAATCATGCACCATTGTATCACAATAAGAAATCTATACATCATTCATTTTAAAGAGTTTTTTTATGGTAATCGAATCTACTTAGTTTGACACATTAAATAAAACAGCCAATATAAAAGGTGGGAAGAAAATTTAAGTGACCACCGCATACAATTTAAAATCGGGTTATGCGGTCTCCAGAAACTACTCTTGCCGCCTTCGGGACGCACGCAGTGGGCTAGTCTAGGCCCATTGGAATTGGGATACCTGGGTTATCCAAAAAAAAAANGGACTGCTGTAAAAAAAAAAAAGAAAAAGAATGTCGACCTAAAAAAACCTACTGGGAGTTATAATGAAAGCCCACTTGTAGGAGCCTCTGGCCCAACTAATTAAATGAAAACAACTAAAATTGGATATTTATAAGTTTCACTTTTTAGTTTGCCAAATATCAAAGAGAGCCCAAAAAGTGTAGCCGGGACGAAGACACAGAGACGTTTCGAATCAAAAAAACGAAAAGCTCCGTCTTCGTTGCTTTTCGAGCGGTGTCTTGTCTCAACTTCCATGGCTGACATCTTACCTTCAAATATTTCTCAACCAAGCACAACGTATCTTCCCCTTTTCTAAATTTCATCAAACCCTTAGGGCATTCTTTATCCTTTTGATTTTTTCTTCTTCTTCTTCTCTATGGATGCGATCCTTTCCCCAGCCGTGGAGGCTGAACGAACCCCTGACTCAACGATCGACACAGTTTCTCGATTGATCTCCGGCGCTTTCTCCGGAGCACTTACTGGAATTTTCGCTATGGGTAATTTCTTTTCCATTTTGATCATCTTTGTTTGTGCATTTGATTCATCGTGACACTCATCATTCATAAATTAAAATTTTGACTAGAGGAAACTTTCCCTTTTGTGATTAGTTGTTAAGATTTTGTTGCTTTTAAGTTCTTCGTTTCTACACTTTAGTCAACTCTTTGATTTCTTGCAAAATTATTACTCGTGGGCCTGCAAACTTTTTGTAAAGAGATGGATTTGGTTAAATCTCGATGAACTAAACATGTATTTTTTTAGTTCTGTCCTCCAAATTCAGCGAATAACAACTAATGTTCCTTTTATGAACAAGGTGATTCGATTTTGTTGCGATCATTAGATAATGATCTCAATTTCTGAACTTGATTCCCACTTAACTTTGAAGACTTAATTAGTGTGTTTGTTTGTTTGTATTGGAAAGTAATGTTGCCTCTTAGGTTTAGAATTAATCATCATATTTGCATGATCCATATAGGCCTTTCTTTTTATTCTTTAGTAAACCATTTTCGTCTTCTTTAATCTCTTGTAGCTGGAGCTTTTACGGGAGCAGTAACTGGTGCGGTGGCAGGCAGAGCTGCCCACTATGGAGTTCTCCGTGGGGCTGCACTTGGCGCTGTTGCTGGAGCTATCCTCTCTGTTGAAGTCTTGGAGGCTTCTCGTGCATACTGGTATTTAGAGCTATCCGGATCACGGGGTCCATCATCTATGGTTTGTCTTTAATTCTTCTGACCTATCTTACACGTTTTTTCAAGAATTAGAGATGGTGTTTGGAGTTTTTCGACTTGACTTTATGGTCGAGATGGAGAAAATTCTGAGAGAAATGAAGTTTGGTGGAAGAAATAATGACATAGCTTTGACATGTTACTTGTGGGCCATCAAAGTTATGGGATGACAGGATGGCTTGGTTTACTGCCCTGTAAATTTGTAATAGGAATGATTTGTGTTGCTTATGCAAGGGAAGCAATTCAACAAAGGATTTTTTAGCTCTTCCCTTAAAGTCCAAGGCCTGGGGGACAAAGTCTGAGTCTCTTTTTATTTCTTGGTTATTATCTGTGGGAAAGACTTGAACCAATTTCACGGCGTTTTCACAATGCTGCACAGAACTGTTTTCGTTTCCACATTCTGCAAAATTTGGTAGTTTTGATTGTTAAGTATGAGTAAGCTAAGCCTTTGATATTTTTTGTTTTGGATCCAGGCAGATTTTCTAGAGCAACTGTTTCGTGGGAGACCAGTAGATGAACAACTTATGTCAACGATGTTACATTCACACCACTGGCAGGTTCTAGTTTAACTCATCTTCATGTGTATGGTTAAAACTGTTCTATGAAATTCTACTACTGAGAGAACGCTAAAAAGTACTTCTGGAAGCTACTATATGAACATGACTGCTGAACAAGTTTTAAAGTATTTGAAGGATGTCTCTTATGCTGGCTTAGAATTTTTTCAATGATTCCTTAGATTTCCAAGATCTGTGAATGTAGTTTTAAACACTTGGTTTCTTGCATCTTCCTGTTTCACTCGATGTTTGACAATCTCCTCTAGTTTGAATCGATGGAGAAAGACTGATGTAAGTAGTTTTGTCTACTTTTTATAGTTAAGGATTTCCGATGTAAGTTATGAAGAGCGGGATGATGTTTATGGTGAACTGGAAGCTAGAGGCTTATCGGGTGACTCTTTAAGGAAACTACCATGCTATATCATGTCAAGTGAAATGGTCAGGAGGCAGGTCACTCATTGCACAATCTGTCTGCAGGTTTGCCTGCTTCTATTGGTTTTACATAAATTGATTGAAATTCTTATCATGGCCGTTTGTTCATCTCACACCTTGGCAATTACAGGACATCAAAACTGGGGAAATCACACGAAATTTACCGAGATGTGCGCATACGTTTCATCTGGTTTGTGTTGATAAATGGCTCATCAGACATGGGTCGTGCCCCATTTGCAGACAAGCCGTTAAAAATTAAAACACCACTGTTGCCTAGCTGTGTACATAGCACAAACTCATTATCCTTATATGTGTTGTAAGTCTAAAAAACCTTTAGTCAATATGTTTTTTTTTTCATTTCATTTAGAGCTTAATCCATAAGTTTCTACTTTTGAATGTATACTATTGTAGACGTGAATAAGAACAACTACAGATGAGATGTATTGGAAAAAATATAGAACTCAGATTAAATCATGAAATGATAATATTCCTTACGTGTCTATTGGGAAATTCTGAAACTCTTACCTCACAACATCTATTAAAGGCAAAAATAGCACTCAAGACTCTATTCATCTTCTAATCTTTACAGCCATGGAACAGTGTCGCTTGGGAACAGGGCTCCATTGACTTTGCTCTCACACAGTAAGGTTCATAGGCAGTCCTGTTATCAGCCTTGTTCAGTACCCATGGCTTCATCCCTCCAAGGCCATGAGCCACATCCACGAGTGAGGACCATGAGCTTGTGACCACCAGCACATCAGAACAACTCAGGAGGTATATCTCAGCCCATGCTCTCTTACTCTCCATGTTTCTCGGGGTTTTTTGGTAGTCCTTGTGGCTCAGCTTGTGAACGCTTATTATCTCTCCCATCACCGTTGGGTTTTCCCAATATATGTCCCTGATACTCTCAAAATACCCTGGAGAAGAAGATGAGAGAAACACTGCCTTTGATTTTCGGTTTAGAACTTGGCTTGAAGGGAGATGTCTCTGTTTGTCAACTTCAGGAAACAGCTTATGTCTAGTTCCACAAGCTAGAATCTGATCTACCAAATACTGGAACTGATCATTTCCAGACTCAGAGAGCCCAATGTAGATTCCTATTCTTTGATCAGCTCTAGCAAGATATGCGCGATAGTATCGTGTAATGAGACCCCAAACAACATTAGTTGGGTGAAAGAGATACTGACTCAAGAAGTGAAAAGCCGTTTCTTTTTCCGGGAAGAGCTTTTTAAGTTCCTGCTCATACGACGAGACTGAGAAGAGAGATGGGAGAAAGAAACTATCTGCTTTCAAGATCAACCACGAGGTTTCCTCCAACAAAACTTGACTTTCTTCACAAAAGAAAAGCTTTTGTTGGTCACTGGAATCGCGAACAACATGGCGATATGCAAACTTGGGGTTGCCAGAATCGCGAAGAAGAGACTGCTCTTGGAAGCCATTGAACTGGTTCTTAAGCGGAAACTCTGAGGGAAGAAACCAAGAAGTGTTTGGAAATGGCTCGCAGAAAAGATCTGCCATGTCAACTCCTGGCTCGGCAAGTAAAACCCGGTTTGTTAAGAGAGCATAAAGAAAAGCTGAAGCTAGAGTCAGCATCCTATTCCCAAGTTCACCATTGGAGTTCAACCATATCACATATCTACAACCAGAGACTCCATCATGAGACTGATCTTCCGACTTGAGTTTGTCCAGTGTTAAGTTATATAATCTAGTGAATGGTCCACACCGTCTATGAAGATCTTCGTATTTTTTTAATCTATCACCCAAGTAAGAGGATCGTGTAAAAGGCGATTCCTTTCGATATAAACTTGCTTCATACCTGCTCAAGCATGATTCTTTATCGAAACTAGGCACAAGATTAATGTGGCCTAGCTGTTCCTTCTTCTCGCTTAATCCATCATCTGAATCGATGGCTGAAAAAAACAGAAAGCCACCAAAGAGTGTGATGTGTAACTAATGCAAAGACAAAGATTATGCAACATGATAGCCTAAAATTAGCAAAAAGAAGCACATGCGTCATTTTTCTTTTCTGAAAATGTTTAGATATCGTTTATCTTATTGAAGCATATATAAAATTACTCGTAATAACAAAATCAACCCAAAAGAAAAAGAAAAAAAACAAAATCAACCATTTTGGAGAAAAATTCATGCGAAAAGAAAGTAACGTTTCTGATTGGTCCTTTTAAGCTATCCATCCCCTAAATAGTAAATATAAATATATAATTACCCTTAAAAGAAGAGGGAGGGAAAATCAAATCTTGTACCGTGGTGGAATATGGGCTGAAGAACCCTAGAGGATGCATCAATCTCCACAACACCATCGGAAGGTGGGTCTCTGAGTACCACCGACAGAGAGAACATAACCGAAGCAACCATAAGAACCGCCAGAAGTAGACCCATCGATTTCATGGAGCTCAAACTTGGTTTCATCGCATCCAATTCACTAGACCCGCTTCGAGTATCCGAGTTGATCACTGGATCACCCGCATCCGAGTTCTTCTTGCCCCGCTTCATAATGTTGGATGGAGAAGACGGTTAAAAAAACCGGGTCGGATCCTAAAATGAGAAAGAGAGTTGGTGTGAGTGCGGAGGAGTGAGGAGAGTGGAGGGAGATGAAGTCATCATGTGATGTGATGTGTTTGCGGAGAACAGAGACAGTGTGTACGTGGCAGATACAACGGCAGCTTTTTGCTTCAATTTTAACAAACATTTTAGTACCATTTAACTTTCTGCTAATTTTAGTAAATCCGTTAATTTCATAGTTGTCATCTGATTTATTGATAAAACTTGAAAAGATACATTGTGAAATACTTAGCCCGCGGAAGATAAAGATATCCCCGTAAACTAAAACCCAAACAAGGGAAACTAAACCGGCGGACGAAAGAAAAATCTCCGGAAGCTAAGCCGAAGGAAAACGAGAATTCCTAGGAGTCTAAGCCCTATACAAGGGAAACTTAAAAATAACACATACAAAGCAGAAATTTTAAAAACTGACAGCAGATATCAAAACCTTAATCTAAAGACAGAAGCGAACAATTTTTAACCCGAAGAACTATACTAGCCAAAAACAAGCAAATCAACCTTCCCTTTTGAACAACATTTGAATGCAATTTACCAATGCTGCACGCGGCCAACCCATCGATAACATATGTTTCATCCTATCACAATGAGAGATAGACCTCTCGAAACCAAGTACCCAAGACTTCATAACCCGACAAGCAAAGGCCAAAAAAAGACCTTGTGAAATACTTCCGGATGCGGCGGGACGATGGATGCGTCATGGAACGCCTAGATAAAAGCCTTATAGAAGCAATCCGATCTCACTTAGATTCGGAAACGTAGAGACAAGGAGCAAAACCTAACCATCTCGATGAACCTCGATCTCAGAAGCAAGAATGACACTCGATCGAACATAATAACATCCACAAACAATCTCCAACACAAGAGAGAAATGATCTGAAATCTTAGAAACAAGCACAAAATAACCTCTGGTTAGAAAGGAGAAGATCCAAATGGGACTCTACCAGACAACCAAAGATAAAGCGGCAGCCACACATTTAAAACCGGTCGACACGTCTTGTTCCGTATCACGAACCGTCGAAAGAAACGATTTGACTAGCCAACTAAACCTCTAATTCATCAAAGCAACAATTCCCAGCCAGCGAACACGAAATCAACACAACAACTAGCTAAACCGAGGAAGAAAGCGACGAAGAGACTTGAAGCAAGGAAGAGATCGAGGAGGATACCCGTGAGAATAGATGACATAACAAGCGGCACAGGAAGCCCTCGACCATGGTCAGACACCAAACACCAAACTTCAGCACCGAAGGGAAACCTCGAAAGGAGACTCCATCAACACTGGAGAAAGCCACAGCGAAGCTTTGCAAAGGATCTGAAACCAATTGAAGCCACACTGGATTCAGATCTGGAACTTTTCCTTCACAAATCAAACCCTAATCTCAACCACCACCTCACAAATCGCCGCTTGATTCACCCAGATCCGAGATTGAACTACAAGCAAAACAAATCAAAGCCTAAAGCTCCCTCTTACAGCGCCGAGGTGGCCGCCGGAGAGGAAGATGCAGTAACCACGACTTTCTCTTGCTTTTTCTCTCGAGTCGGTCTTTTTTTTTTTTTTTTTTTTTTTTTTTTTTGGGGAAAAACTTC
>OVAQ01000029.1:0-75078 GCA_900406345.1 Erysimum cheiri
TTCGGGTATTTCGGATCGGGTTCGGATCGGATTTTCGGGTTAGGATATTTTTGCCCAGGGCTACACTAAATCAGTCTTAATTACCTCTCGGTACAGAGCAGCACCGATACCACCAGCGTGCTGATGAGCTACACTGTAGACCATGTAACCGTTAAATGGCATCATTAAGCTTTTTTTCTTAACGTCATGAATGCATCCATTGCCATTGTCTTTGCACGGTTTCACCTCGTATTCCACCTGAAAAAGCACAAGACCATTAAGAATGATGTCAAAGTAACGGCAAGAATGTTCTTGGCAGATACAAAATTATGAACTTACATTGCAAATATGTTCTTGGCTATCTCCTATTGATCCCTCTGATCTTTCCCAAGAATCCGTAACATCGAGAATATAAACTGTAGCAGGCAAAAGTGAGCTGTCCCATTCAACCCATCTCACCGTATACTTCAAATACAGAGTTCTTGTTTTCTCCCCATTGTCAAATCCGCTTCTCACCCGACATTGAGTCTTATCGTAGCAGCAGTGTAAACCTCCTTTATATCCAGGCCCGAAAGCTCGACCGTGCTCATCAATGGTTACATTATACAGATCACACAGACATTCTATGCATCCTGTCTTATCTTCCACACCTCTAGTGTCTATCGCATGAAGGTTAAGAAGCCATTTGAATTCATATCCATCAGGCCTTTCCTCAGGATTATCGATTTCGATTGCGTAAGGATCAGGAATATACGTCGAGGTTTTGCGGGTTTCTGATCCTAACCCAATGTAATGTCTGAGTACTGCATTTGTGCACAACCCTTCATTTTTTACAAGAATAATATCCGATCTCGAATCAAGATTGCTTTCGGGATCTTGCCTCCAAAATCCGTGGTTCCTAAGCCTTTCTCCATGTGGAAGCTTAGAACCTTTACGCACATAGTACGGTTTGACAGTCCAATGGTGCAGATATGTCTCGTGTAGAGGGACGGGTTTGCCCGCTTGGTCAACCACTTCAGCATCGAAAGCTTTGAGGCCGATATGCCCTCTTGGGAAGTCGATGTGGAGGTACTTATTTGCAACTGATCCTGGATTCATCTCAAGTTTTGGTGATAAGAAAGTTGCAGATTTTATCATTCTCTCAGTCCTTAAAAAGCCTTGGCTCGGTGGTGATATGCTTAATACAGTCAGAAGAAGAAGTAATGACGAGATCAGCGATCTACCGCGATAACGAGCCATTCTGTCCTGTTTCAAGATCATTATTAGCGCGGTTAGGCAGCAGCAAATTAAACACATGTAAAAGGAATGTGATTGATTAAGCTAATGAAGTTCATAAGCATGGATATATTATCTCAAACTTAAAACCTTATCAAACTATGAACACTAGAGGATAACTACTTGAACCTAATCTAACCAGAAAATTTCAAGGCATGCGATTATTTAAACTCCAAAATTTCAAGCAACCATGACTAAGAAAAGCTCATGTCATAAATCAAATTTCGAACACGAACAATCTAAAACTAAAACCTGGTTTCATCAGATCATCCAGAAACAGACATAATATGACTGTAAAATTCAAACGTATTTAGTGGTAGCGGATCCAAGATTTATCCAAAACCTGGGCACATTATTTTTTAAATATAAATTTATTTAAATATTTATTATTGTTACATTATTTTTCTATTCATATACATACTTATGAGAATTATTGTTTAACTAATTCATGACAAAATAATAAAAACAGAATTTAATATCGACATATAAATAAAAAGGGCGGCAAAAAATATATATAAAGAATATATAACTAATTTAATAAATTATTCAGAGAACTAATCGAAAAAGAAAGGAAAATAAAAACAGATCAAAAAGATAAACTTTGATCAAACTTGAGGAAATATTTACAAAATTCAACCATGCTAAACCATTTGATACATATTTTAAATTATCACACACAAAATTTGAATTTAGTATAGGGCACATGTCCCACCTGATTATCACCTACAACTATCTTCCGTAATCTCTGTTTCTAATTCGGTATTCCAAAACCTAAAATTCGATTGCAAAATCAAATACAGAGAAAAGAAAGACTCCAAAACCCAGAATTCGATTGTGAAATCAAACACAGAGAAACAAAGATGATAATTAGGTAGAGATTTACGTGAGTACGAATCGGATAAACACAGAGACGTAATGAAATTTCCCGCTCTATTCGATGTATTGTAATGAAAGTGCCACAATTAACAATTCCAGACTTGTTTATATAGTATTATGTTTAACAAAGGACAAGAGCATCGTTATTACGTCACACGTGTAACCACCAGTGACGTCCTCGCTCTCGTCACAAACCACCCGGTTTTATTTTCCTTTTTAGTGCTAAACATTTATGTGAGGTGGTTGATAAAATAACGATATAAACTAAGATTGAGGACAAAAATTCAATGCTTTGGATAAGATTGAGGGTCTGAGGGATAAAGGACTGGTTGTTGTTTAGATAAATCGAAGCTGAATAAAGTTCAATTACCGGTCAGAGTATAAACACTCCATTAGATACTTGAGGCTTACGAGTGTTTTTTTATTAGAACTAATGGATTAAATAGTTTAACTAAAACATTTTGGGCTAATATGTGGTTTTGATAAAAGTTGAAGGTCCTAAAATGTTTTAGAGCTGATCGGCTAATATATAACGATTTGATTTCCTACGGGCAGGACTAGGATAAACTGTACACTCCAAACACGACGAGAGCAAGGGAGAAAGAAGAAGAAGACTAAGACGATGACGAACAAGGAGAAAGCGCGGGAGAGAAGGGAGAAGAGGATGCAGGAGATCTCTCTCCTTCGAACTATTCCTTACTCTGACCACCATAGGTATCAATCGAACCTATAAATTTTTGTCCAACTGTTCTTGCGAGAATCTCAATTTCACGACATTGTGTTAGCTTCGATGAGTTAATCTCGAATCTGTCACTTGTTTAGATCCGTTTCTAGGTTCTCTTATAGTGTTTTAACTATGTATAGCTTTGCTTCGTCAGATTGTTTGATGAGTGTAGGTTACTATGTTTCTCGATTTGGGGATGGAGATTGGTTCAACAGATTGAATTGGCATTGTTGGTACTTATAGATTTGGGTTTGACTAAACCAATAGATTTTGGAGAAACTGAAAATAAAGTCTCTGTCTTTGAAGTCCTCTTCTTGATTTTGACTTGTGATTAGGCATTAAATGGTTTTAGGTGGTGGTCTTATGAGAATGTTGCAGTGGTAACGGGTTCAAACAGAGGAATTGGACTCGAAATTGCAAGACAGCTTGCGGGTCACGGATTGACGGTTGTTCTTACAGCTAGAAACGTGGATGCTGGCCTTGAAGCAGTTAAATCCTTGAGGGACCAAGAAGAAGGTCTCAAGGTTGATTTTCATCAGCTTGATGTCACGGACTCCTCGTCCATTCGAGAGTTTGGCTGCTGGATTAAGGAAACATTTGGAGGTTTAGATATTCTCGTAAGTTCCTACTTGATTCGTGATCTTGGAGAATAATTTTTTTGTTTTCTTAGATTTGATTATATATATTTGTGTTACCGGTTATATTTCAGGTGAACAATGCAGGTGTCAACTACAATCTCGGCTCAGATAATTCGGTTGAATTTGCCGAGACAGTTATATCTACTAACTACCAAGGAACCCAAAACATGATAAAAGCCATGATACCATTGATGAGACCATCTCCTCATGGCGCTCGTATCGTTAACGTTAGTTCCCGGCTAGGTAGAGTAAATGGACGACGTAATGTAAGAAACTTTGTCACTCCTTTATCTTTTAATTTTTGTTAAAAGAAATCTCACGCCATGAAATTACATGAATTGCAGAGACTTGCAAATGTAGAGTTGAGAGATCAGCTAAGCAATCCGGATTTGCTGACCGAGGAACTTATAGACAGAACTGTCTCTAAATTCATCAGCCAAGTAAAAGACGGAACTTGGGAATCAGGCGGGTGGCCTCAGACGTTCACTGACTACTCCATTTCTAAGCTTGCCGTCAATGCTTACACGAGACTAATGGCGAATGAACTTTCTAGAAGACGAGAGGGAGAGAAGATTTATGTTAATAGCTTTTGTCCTGGTTGGGTGAAGACTGCGATGACTGGCTACGCCGGAAATATGCCGCCTGAAGATGCAGCTGATACTGGAGTGTGGCTTAGCTTGGTTCTTTCTGAAGAGGCGGTGACCGGAAAATTCTTTGCAGAGAGACGTGAGATCAACTTCTGAGGGTTGTTGGAAAATTTATAAGACGTTGGGATAGATTCTGTTGCTTTCGTTTAATGCCATTGATTTCAGCCAAAGCTTTTCAAAAATCAATTCCACTTGATAAATTGATTTTTATGAGTTATGACTATGAACTTTATGACTTTTAGCGTCAGATCTCTGTAACAACTAAGAACATGTTTAACGTAGTCACCGACCATTATCAATAACCGACCTTAGCTCAGTTGGTAGAGCGGAAGACTGTAGTGTTTGCAGATAATCTTTAGGTCGCTGGTTCGATTCCGGCAGGTCGGATTTTTTCAACTTTGAATTTCACATAACGTTAGTATTTGACCGTTTTACCCTTTTTTCCATATAAGTTCCCACTTCCCACTTTCACTCGAAATGGAAGGAGAACAAAGAAATATTTTTTTGCTCTTCTCTCTCGTGAGATGTCAAACTTTCAAAAAGGATTCTAGTTTCATTACAATGAAGAAACATTTTCATTACAATAATGAAACATTTTTCCAAGGTTCTCATTCTACAAAATACAGATACAAGAAGATACAAAACCAACCAAGCAACCAATATGATTTTTCTATCAGATTCCAATACTGGTCGGTCCTTACCAAGGTTTCAGATCAGCGACCGGTCCTGCCGTCCAGTTTAACAGCTTCTCACCTGGTCTCAGATACACACTCCTCTCATGAGGCAGCTTACGAGCCAACCCATTCAACACTTGATGAAACGCATCCCCTGGTTGAGCCGGTTGCGGAAAAAGCATCGCCTGCTTCATCGACGGGTTAGCCAGCAACCTCTGTTTTCTCAATATAACCTCTGGTGGAATCGATGTGAGTATTGTGTCCAAGTAAGGAACATCCTTCTCATCCACAAACACACCAATATCTTCCCAAGGGATCGCATCTGCAAAAGGTAACACGATGTCGTCTGCTATGATCACAGGGATGCAACCGAAGATCACGGCTTCCACCAGTCTTGGACTCCATGGGGCCCATCCAAGTGGGCATAAGCAGAAGATTGCTCTCTGCATGTCCTCATAATATGTTGTTGGGTGCTCTGTTGAGATATCGAACAGCGGATTATCTTTGAAGTTTTCCCATACAGCTGCCCGTGCGCCTCTGTGCCCATTTGACACACAAAATATCATTACTGATTATATGAGCAATTCGTGGCTGTAAATACAGTTGATGAATCTTCATTGTTTTGTTAATTTTTTATATCAACAATTCCAAATCAGTAAAGCAATTATGAAACGTTATAGGAGATTTGTGAAATTATTTTAAAACATAGTTAAGTATTCCAATAAGAAAAAGTTACCTCGCATAATAGCCACCCTCAGGGTCATTTCCCACATCATAAAACAATCCTCTGAAATAAACGAAGATGGATCGAGGAGTTTTCCCGGGAATCAAGTGTGACTGCATCTTCTGTGGCGGAGCATATGGAGGAACAGTGATTGAACCCTCTTTCAAACAAACATGATTCCTCTGTCCAAATGTCTGCACCAGTGTAGCCCGTTGAAGCAAGGGTAGTATTCCTCTTCCTATTGCCTTCTCTTCCTGCCACAGTCAAACACAAACAAGAGATCAGCGTTAATCACATAAGATAGGTTAGCAGTATCGCAGGCACAAATCATTGTTATCACGGCTCAGGATAAAAATTTCTGCTGCATCAAAAAGGCTTTGCAAGTAAATTGCCATTATCAGTATGGAGGCATTAAACACTAGTTATAGACTTCTGGTTCCTAGTTCAGTCCAGAAGGAACTGTAAGTGAACATGATGAAAACGTGTGCACAACTCAACCCCGAGGCCTCAGCATGGCTTTTTTTAACACTAACAGAAATGTATATGAATTTGTAGACATGACTAGGAATTCAGTTATGCTGTATGAAACAGTGATTTCTTCACAGCTTGCAGAACTGGAAAAAGTTTAGAGAGCAGGTTCAACAGTAGCACACAATCATTCCTAATAGTGTAGAAGCATTGATAAAGCAAATCCTAATTAGGAAAGGAAGAAAAAAGAGATTCAGAGAAGATTCTTTTGTTTACTTGATAATGGAAACAGGCTCCAAAGTCATGAGGCACGACAAAGAAGTGGTCTGCTCCTTCCGTGCGATTCCAGTATGGCCAGTTGGAAGCAATGAGCTGAATGGCACTTCTCATCATTCGAGGAGATTTAAAGGGCAGAGGAAGCCCGTTAGGCGTGAGATCACAAGTGGTGTACACAGGGACATAGAACCAATCAGCTTCCTCAGGATTAAGTGTTCGAACTGGACTGGACAAAAGAAACCGTTGCATATATATCTCAGCAGCAAACATGTGGTTAAGACATCTCGGGTCCTTCTGAAGTATCTTCTTGTTGTATTTACTTGGAAGCTCATAAACAAAGACTTTCAGTCTTCCCACAGGATCATCTTCCAACACGTCACCAGCACTACCTAAACATCAGAAAACAAAAAAGAAAACAGATACACACTTAAAGCTCACATGATTCTGGTTCGAACACTAAAACACTGATACCACAAGAAAGAGCTATGGATAGGCAGATAAGATAAACTAAGTATCTCAATCAAAGAACCTCAAAGATAATGCAAACTCAAAGTAGGAGCTCAAAAACAAGATATTGAATCGGCTAATTGAGGCATGAACAGTTTTTAGTTGGCCATCAACAATTTACAAATCAACAGGCATCCTGATCTATATTTTTCCCAGATTTAATTAGAATCCAGAGCAATGAGTTAAATTGAAAATCAAATCATAGATAGTCTTCATTCGATTAGCAAACTAACTGACGACTACACAAGCTCACTACAGAAAATCCCTACAAATAAACTGCTAAATTCAATTAAAATCGTGAAGCTAATCATTCACTAAATCCAAAGATTAAACCTCTCTGCACAGAAAGATAGAGAGAATCACCTGAAATTCGCTCAGTTGGTTGACTCCGACTCAGGCGGAAAGCAGAAATCCTGGAGAAGGTAAGGTTACAAATAAGGAAGATCAAAACCCAGCTCGATAGCTTCATTTTCGATCTCTCAGTTAATTTTCTTACCCTAAAACCTGATAAAATTCCTCAAAATCCCAGATAATCGGAAGAAAACATATAAGTATATGAAGATCGGCTAGCAGAAGAAGAAACAGTTGAAATGTCAGAAGAAGTAGTTGCTACTAGAAAGAGTTCGTCGAGATTGTGACTTGGAAGCTGGAACAAAAATTTTTAAAAATTCGCAACCGATTGGCTAGATCACGCCCAGAGTTGACAGCGAGAGCACAGCGATTTTCATTTGAGAAGATGCGAAGAAAGGAAGAAGAAAGTCAAAAAAAGATTCGTCCAGCGCCTAAACGCTACCGTTTTGGTACGCTCCATTTACGCAAACAGAGAAAAAAAGTCGTTGGGGGTGATGAACAGCCCACGTCAGCCATTTTATTTTTTGGTCAAATTAATCAAAAATAACAAAAATGTAATGGACTGGTCGATATGTAATTTCCAAGCCCATTATCCTATGGGCCCAAAGTGTAATTTCGTTCTTGTGAGCCAAATTAATTTGACAATTTGTTTGCTTTTCTCTTTTAAATAATACCGTTGTTTTACTGGTACATTAAATTAAAAAATCACTTAGACAATCTCCAATGGTTTTCTCTATTTTTACCTCTAAAATAGAGGAACTCTATAATAGAGTGACTTTTGCTCCAATGGATACCTCTATTTTTTTCTCTAAAAAACAATATTCCGTAGAGATTCTTTTTTTAGATTACTATTAATACATTTTACTTATAAAAGTTACAAACTAACCCATTTTTTTTAGTATTTGTGAAACTTTCATAAAATTATGATATTATTTAAATTTTTTAACATTCATAAATATTATTTAAATATCACATTTATTTAAAAAAAAAATACATTGCCTCATATAAAAATAATAAACATAGTAAAAAATTTTAACCATCGACATTAGTGTATTTTTCCCACAAATGATCAATTAATGCATTTCAAAGTGAGAAATGAGCTTTTTTATCTTTGATTTTTCTAAATCGACCTAGAAACTCTTGGAACCGGATATCATCATCTTCCGCCATTTGGACTCCTGGAGGTGGAACTTCTCTTTCAACTTCAATCGGTGCATTGAGATCACGCTCATCCTCGATTATCATATTATGTAAAATTATGCATGTAGTTATTATGTCATGTAGCACATTCTTTTTCCAAAAACGTACCGGTCCTTTCAAAATAGCAAAACGTGATTGAAGTACTCCGAATGCACGTTCTACATCTTTCCTGCATGCTTCTTGTTGTGTCGCCGCAAAATATTTGTTCTTTGGACTTCTTGGCTCATGAATAGTTTGCACTATGGTGGACCGATCATCAACAAAACCAGCAAGCTTCTCTTTCATCTACTTCGTTTGGTTCGTTTGGACAGATTTTTAGTGATATTAGTGGATCCGAGAGTAATTTACCACTATATTAAATAATTAGTTTTTGTTATGTATTAAAAATAATATTATGGTATGAATAAAACTAAAATATATAATTTATTTATATTTAATAAGACTTTACATAAATTTTCTTTTGCAAATAATTATCTCAAATTTTAAAAAAGTTTAGTTGTCTTATTTATATCACAAGTTTGAGGAAATATAAATAAGGATTTATTTTATATCTTCATTTGTTCCATGAGTCGTTGTCTTACTCAACATAATCAGATGGTTTGAATTTCGTTGTCAGTTTCATATCTTCGTTCCTTACGTATTATTGGTTCTAGTTGCCGTTTCTACAGCTTGCTAATTATTTAATATATATTTTATTTATTTTGATCACAAATATAAAAGAGTTAAAAGTTAAAAAAACTATTTTATAAATAAAAAAGTTCAATTCTATTATAGAGGAAAAAATAGATATTCTCTATATATAGAGGAAAAAATAGAGATCTCTATTTTAGAAGTAGAAATAGAGATAGATTAGAGTAGATTTTACTCTAAAATAGAGTAAAAAAAACAAATATAGAGGTGGGTTGGAGATGTTGTTATACACTAGTATATAATCTATCCGGCTCTATCAAGTATCAAGTCATTTTGGATCTAGATTTGTGATATGAAATAGATAATATTGAAAAAATAGGGTAGTAATAGGGGCTAGAATACATTATTCAGTCTTTTCAGGATTCTAAAACTCCAACAGTTAAATAACAGTGGTGACAACAGTATTAAGAGTACTAGTCGCAACTCGCAATGATGAAGATGATGCTATATCATAATGTACTTATATATGTAGTAATGGTAGAGATTAATATAAAATAAAAATAAAAATAAGAGAATTGAGAGAAAGGACAAAGAAAAGGTAAGAGGAAACTGAGGGAGTGAGACAGTCAAATAAAACAGACTGACCATTAAGAATGGCAGTTTCTCAGAACTCCGATTTGACCTGTCGTTTCCTCATTGGCTAACTTTCCAGTAACGCTTTTTTTTATCGGCTCAATTCCGTTTATATTTAGAAAAAGAAAACAGATTTCGTTTTGTTTTATTTAATTTATATAAATGTATATTTGTGTTCACTGTTTATTGACCAAGTTACGTAACCGATGTCCAATCCTATTTTGATTTTCAGTGGAATTTTTCATATAACTGATGGTGGTGGTTTATGCTGACAGATTGGTTAATTAACTAGCAAACCATAACCATGACAACTATATCATCCGACAACTCTCTTCTGTTTGACTTTAATCTCTCTTTTAGCTTCCACACCTTGTATGTTTTTATATATATCCTCTTGTATTTTGCTATTCATAATACTCTAATTATTGGGTTTTCCCACTCTGTATTTTTTTTTTTTTTAAATTGACTTTACAAAAAAAATATATATATAATTTATCAATTTGAAAATGTTTTTCGATTTTCTTAACCCAATAAAAGTTGTGTGTTTTAGGGCACAAGAGTAAATTGCAATTTGCAAATGAGGGAGATGACAACACGTAAGGGATCGTAGAAGATATTAGACCCAAAGTTCGTGGGAATAGACTGAAACACACCTGACCCCTCTCCTTTTGGAGTTTGCACTTAGCATTTATTAATTTTTGTTTCCTAAAACGCAAATATATATATATATATATATATATTTTTTTTTTTTCGCAATAAAGGAAACATTTATTGTAAAGAAAGGTTGCAGTTATTAGCTTTTGATAATTTATAGCCAAAAAAAATGTTTGCTAGTATAAATTAACAATCTCAGTTAATAGTCACGAGATTTGCTAGCGTTCCGACAGTGCTGATATTTCTTATCATACAAAATGTATTTCGTGACTAAAAAGTATAACTATAAAACTTATTTAGATATGACGTACGTAATTTATATAGATAATTGATTCTTTTAAGTTACTTAAATGATCACTACACGTATATAGCTTTCCGGGCTGCTGCAAAGATCGAGTGTGGCATAAAGATAAAGGTAGTTTTAGATGGTTACGTGTTCAAGAAATTTAACCATGGTTCGGTTCGATCGAGCTCTGATATGATACAAACTACTAGTCAAGGGAAAAAAAGAACAAAGATGCGGAGGAGGAACATTAAAAACAAATAAGAGTTTTTCCAAAAAACAATAAGAGAGGATCATCACAGTAAAAACCCTAAATCATTTTATATTCTTACGTGTCAAATTACGAATGGTCATAATCAGAGTAGAGAAGAAGAATGTCGATGAAAGAAAAAGTTTGACTTGTTAAGTCCCAACTGTCAATTACCCAGCAAGACACATATCTTCTTTACATCACATTACATCTACAAAAATATTGTTTTATTGCAAAAAACAGCAATATAAAAAAGAATATACAAAAACCTAGTATTTTATTTTTTAGATTCTTTACTGTTGTATATATAGAAGCTGCTCGACTGGTCATTTGTACAATAAAGCAATCTCCTCAAAAGAGTAAAGAAAGAGAAAAAATAGAGTGATAGTCTGATAGAGATAGAGAAAGAGAGACTATGGATCCTGAAGGTTTCACAAGTGGCTTATTCCGATGGAACCCAACGAGAGCAATGGTTCAAGCACCATCCCCGGTTCCTCCTCCGCCGCAGCAACAGCCGGCAACACCTCAGACGGCGGCTTTTGGGATGCGCCTTGGTGGTTTAGAGGGACTGTTCGGTGCTTATGGGATACGTTTTTACACGGCGGCGAAGATAGCTGAGTTAGGTTTTACGGCGAGCACGCTTGTAGGAATGAAGGACGAGGAGCTTGAGGAGATGATGAATAGTCTCTCTCATATCTTTAGGTGGGAGCTTCTTGTTGGTGAACGCTACGGTATCAAAGCTGCCGTTAGAGCTGAACGGAGACGATTGCAAGAAGAGGAGGAGGAATCTTCTAGACGTCGTCATCTGCTACTCTCCGCCGCAGGTGATTCCGGCACTCATCACGCTCTTGATGCTCTCTCCCAGGAAGGTACGATAATTATTAAATACATATAAAAATATAGCACGTTTTTTATATATGTATATAGTTAATCTCGACATTTATATGTTCCACGTGACTGATAAATAGTATTGATTAATGAATCTCCCCAAGACATATTTGCAACTATATACTATTTGTATGATGATAGTTGTGAACATAATTAATATGATTATGTTGTAAACAGATTGCAATTGGTTTGTAACTTCAAACACAAATATATATAAATATATATGTTTGACATTCATTTAGAGTTAAAGCTACAGTGTACATAGAGTATGTAGTCATAGTCTGATATTATTAGTTAGACCTACTCCAAGAAGTACGAGGATTAGTATAGAAATTAATTTGAAGAGTATACGCATAAATATAACCTTAATTTATACAAACAAATATATATTGTGATTGTGACAAATAGTATTTAGATGATTGGACAGGGTTATCAGAGGAACCGGTGCAGCAGCAAAATCAGACTGATGCGGCGGGAAATAACGGCGGTGACGGCGGAGGAGGTTATTGGGAAGCAGGTCACGCAAAGATGAAAAAGCAACAGCAGAGACGTAGAAAGAAACCGATGGTGACGTCAGTGGAAACCGACGACGACGGCAACGAAGGTGAGGATGACGACGGGATGGATAACGGTAACGGAGGTGTTGGTGGGTTGGGGACTGAGAGACAGAGAGAGCATCCGTTTATCGTAACGGAGCCCGGGGAAGTGGCACGTGGCAAGAAGAACGGTTTAGATTATCTGTTCCATTTGTACGAACAATGCCGCGAGTTTCTTCTTCAGGTCCAGACAATTGCTAAGGACCGTGGCGAGAAATGCCCCACCAAGGTATCTTTCGTTTTTCTTCCAAGATCTAATCCTAACCGTTCATTAACTTAAAACTTATTTTGTGAAACAATAATTTAAAATGGTGTCGGAATTGATGGGGTATGGTAGGGAAACTATAGCTACAATCATGGACAGCTGTTCTAAAAGTAAGTTTGACAAGTCACGACGTCAGGGTTTTTAATTTGATTTTTAATGTTTTGCTATGTCTGGCAAAGATTAATAAGTTCTGATATTTTTTGTTTTTCTTTTTGTTTTCGTCCTGTTTTCAGAATAAATATAGTTAGATTTCAAATTAAATTTGACAGTAAACCGTACGACGACGTGTCGAGTTAGGGAAAGGACACAGTCCATTTTTTGTTTTTGGCTAAAACGACACGAGATAGTTAGATACGATATCCTCATTTGTTAGATACAATTTCTGCATGCATTCACACAAGCACAAATTTATATTCACACACACTTTGACACATAGATATTAGACTTTTTGACAATTGGTAGGGATATTTGTTTTGGATATATATCTATATAATTATATATACAATATTTAGAAACAGGCTATTGCTCAGCGGATAATAGAGGGTCTTCTTTCCTCTAGTGGTACGATAGTACAAAATCCATGAGCTCTGTGCCATTGCTTGTACAGACGCACGTTATAAAAAACTGAGGTTTACAGAATACATAACCAAAAAAAAAGCTAATATAATTATTTTCTTTCTGATATAATTATTTGTTAATTCCAATATTTTGATTATTTACAAGGTTTTTTTGTTATCTATTTTTTTTTTGGGTGTGGTTAGTTGTCTAGAGTCTAACAAGGGTTTATACTAACTTACAACTACGGTTATAATTTTGGATGGACGTTTAGTTTGAATCATTTGTTTACCGAATTAAAACCAAATTTGCTAAATTTCGATTTGGTCTGTTAGTATATAGACAGTGGTACCAGTGGTATATTTTTCAAAAACAAAAAAATTAGTGAGAATTCAGTTTGGTTTATATGTCAAACCCTTCATATTTTTTTTACTACTATATCCCATAAATAAATGATGTTGTTTGATTTATTATGCCGTGGAAAATGTGTAAATAGGTGACGAACCAAGTGTTCAGGTACGCGAAGAAATCGGGAGCGAGTTACATAAACAAGCCTAAAATGCGACACTACGTCCACTGTTATGCTCTCCACTGCCTAGACGAAGACGCTTCAAACGCTCTCCGGAGAGCGTTTAAGGAACGCGGTGAGAACGTTGGCTCGTGGCGTCAGGCTTGTTACAAGCCACTTGTTAACATCGCTTGTCGTCATGGCTGGGATATAGACGCCGTCTTTAACGCTCATCCTCGCCTCTCTATTTGGTATGTTCCCACTAAGCTGCGTCAGCTCTGCCATTTGGAGCGGAACAATGCGGTTGCTGCGACTGCGGCTTTGGTTGGTGGTATTAGCTGTACGGGATCGTCGGCGTCTGGACGTGGTGGATGCGGCGGCGAGGACTTACGTTACTAGTTTTGTTTGGGTTGTTGTGACGTTCACTTCACTAGTTCGTTATCTTAATTAATTATTCGTCTTTAATTTAGTCCTTTTGGCTAATTTTATTTTTCTTTTTGTCAACTCTTTTGTTGTGGCTAATTTGTTAGACCTACTCGCAGATTTCTCATCGCGTTAACAAATTTTTAACCAAATTGGTCAAAATTGAAGCACTCAGATACATTTGAGTTTTTTCTTATTTAAAAAAAAGAAATGTGAGGTTATGATCAGAAAATTACACAAAAAAACTTAGATTTTGTAAAGATTGTAGCATACAGTATTATCAACAAATCATGTTTTATCAAATTCTAGGGTCCTAAGTCATAACCAAATGGGACTGTTAAGAATACATTTTAAGGTCATTTACCCATTTAAAATACTGTATTCGTGTTAATCATTAATGGGCCAGGCTGGTTCGAGACAAATATATGGGCCGGGGTATGTAAAGTCAGTTATAAACTTGTGTGCCAGAGATTACGAACGATAATAGAAAAGAAAGAGAAATTTGAGAAGGACGGTTTGAAATTCGAATTTCTCCCTTTGTCTTCCGACTTGTGATATCCTACAACAATGGAGTTCCCGCCAAGAGCGTTTTATCCACGGAGATTCCAGGCCTCTCCAGCGCAATACATGACGGAGGAAAGTGCTGCAGCAGTAGCGGCGCCAGATCTCCGAGCTAAGCTCGCGACTCTGGTCGATCGCAACAAGAAAGTGAAAATGGCGTACAATCAACTCCAATCGCAGATCGCATTCGGACTTGTCGAAGTAAAGATGAATCCTCTTCTTTAGTTTGATAGATTTGATTTCTCTGAGTAGATTTAATATCGATTTGAACGATTTTGAGTGTTGCAACGAATTTGAAAGAGGTAATCGTATTCTCTGGTTTGGTAGATTGTAGCTTCAATTGGACGATTCTGTGTTGCAACGAATTTGAGAGAGGTTATTGTATTCTCTGGTTTGGTAGATTGTAGATTCAATTGGATGATTCTGAGTGCTGCAGCGAATTTGAGAGAGGTTATCGTATTATATGGTTTGGTAGATCTAAGCTCGATTTGAACAATTCTGAGTGTTGCAACGAATTTGAGAGAGGTTATTTGAATTTCAAAGGCAGGTGAAGTTTTCGATTCTTTGGCGATCCCTTTGATGAAGCTAGTTGGGCTTAAAACGTCGGAGATGGAGAGCGAAGGGAGACTCTCCACCTTTATTTTCAATACTGTGAGTTATAATTCAATCACCTTCTCGTAGAATCATGCATCTATTGCAGAAATTTTCATATCTTTCCTCTAATTTCACCAGGAAAGATATCATATGGATACTTCCCAAAATGGAGCCCGGTCTGGTGATCTCAACAATCCTGTTCGCATGTCTAAGGTTATTATACATCTGTGTGCTTAGTTCTCATATAGATTGTTTGTGAAACTGTAATGTGTCTATTCAAGTGTCATTCTGATGATTATATGCATGCCTAGTTCGTCTACAGATTGAATGCGAACAAAGCAATATAGTTCTGAAATTGTAATGTGTCTAGTCAAGCTTCACTTTGGTGATTGCATTTTTACTATGCCTTATTCTGCTAGATATTGAATGTGAACCAATCGATATGATTCTGAAGACTGAAACTGTAATGTGTCTAGTCAAGATATTCTCTGGTGATTCCTTATAAACGTTTGCCTAGTTCTGTTATAAATTGAATGTGAACCAATTGTTAGAATTGCGTAGATGCCAGCTTCTCTACTCCAAGTGGATTTGTTCCTCAGAATTTCACATGCGATATTCTGATTCTGTAGGAGGAAAACTATGCTGCTAAAGCCGAATCAGCGGGAAAAGAGATCTTGCACAAACATAAGGGACAACTGAGACAGCTAGTCCATATGCTTAGGCACATTGAAACACAAGTGAACTCACATCGCGAAGACATTCTGAAGATGGTTGACGATCGCAGAACCTTCTTTCAAGAATTCATCCAGAAATCTCTTTATTACCTAAGCTCTGTTCACAGCAAAAACCATGACACATTCCCTGTCACAGTGAAGCTCCTTCGCGTCCTATTTAATAACATCAATGAGGTGCTTGGTTCAGTAGATAGTGGTGTCAATGATCTTATGCAGGCTTTAGCAAAGAATATGTGTAACCCGATGACCAAGTACGTAGGTAACTTGGCAGCTGAAATTAAGCTTGGCCCTTGTGTGCAACTGATGAATGTAGTGAATGAGATGGAGAGAGCAAACGCAGATACAAGGAGAGAGCTACAAGATGCTAGAGAAAAGGTTAGACTTGCAGAAGAGACAAAGATCCACGCTTTATTACAGCTGAAAAAAGCTGAAGATCAAGTTCAGAGAATGACAAGCTCTGCCAGACTTCTTCTACCCAGGAGTCAGAAGAAGCAAGTGGAACATTCTGTTACCCGCAAGGTAATTTCGAAAATAAGTTTTGTTTGTGAAAGCTCAAATGATTAACTAAAATACTAAATGGTTTCTTCACCCTTTTGTCCATTTAGCGTATAGGCATAGAGGGAAGCCGAGAACACGAAGAGAAATTACTTTGGGAAGTACTGAGCAAAAGGAGAAAGCAACAAGAACCAGAGAGTCCAATGGGACCTAAAGAGCTCATCAGACAAGCAGACACAAAGCAGAAGACGTTGGTGCACAATCGACGAAACACTAGGAGCCAAACAAGGCTAAATTCTCAAACGGCGGGTCCTGATGCTTTAATCCCACTTGGTTTGTCTCCTTCTGCTATAACAGTAACCTGGAGGTAAGTAAAGTAAGCACAAGTTTGACGCATAACATGAGAATAAATCTTCACTATGCTCAGAAAAACAATGAGGTCGGAATCGGATAGCTTCTGTATTACTTAAAAACCTTACAAAGTACTCTTTTATTGTGTCACTAATTACACTTTGATGAGTTTTGGTCTATCTTGAGAAGTTGAAGTTGTTGTTTCAACAGATAGACAAAACGTCTCTATTAGAGTTGGTCGTAAAACTTTGTTTTGTATAACTAGAAACCGTAGCTAGTCCGATCCTGGTGGTATAACCGCAATGTGAATTTCGCAGTGACCAAACATATACGGCGAGTAGAAATCGGTCCCATCTTGAGTCTTGTTTTTCTAATCAGAAAAATGTGGAATTTAAAACATACAGTACACTTCTAATTACATTGCATCATATTCTTTGAATTGAATCAAAGGTACATGATAGCTTGGATGTTTACTAAGCTTAATCTTCAAATGGTAAATACTGGGGCCAAAAAAGAAAATTGTTGGAAAATTGGGGACTGTACCCCAATATTCAATTTAAAATAGTGGGCCTAACTTTTCACATGTAGGCCCAATTTACCTTCCGACGTCGGTTAGGGTTCTTATCGACGATATCACCTGAAACTCAGAGTGTCTCCCTCCGCCTCCGTCGCAGAACGCAGAACTGGGTGGTTCATCGTGATCGGAAAATCCCTAAATTCCTCGATTCCGGTACAAACAAATAGCATCGTTCCGTCTCTTGTTCTCCTGGTAAGGTTTTCGAGTCGAGATTATCCTCATTACACTCGACTTGTCTCTGTTTCGGGTTATACGTTTTGTTTTTTACTGCATTCTGTTGCGAGAGATCTTAAACCGTAACTACATTACAGAGGAATTTCTTCTTTCTACGTCTCTCAAATCACCGGCGGTCTGAATAATCTCTGACGATGGTATGCAATTTCCCGACCGATTGTTTCTTTAGTTTCAAACTCCACTTTTTCCTCCGTGCTTGATTACGTTTATTGAAATTGTGTGCAGGCTGCAAGAGTTGTAGCGAGTTTGATTGTGATGGGCTCTGGAATCGTAGTCAGAGCTTGTGCTCAGGCATATCGTCAGGCGCTTGCAAGTATGTCTTTTAATTACAATCTTCTTCTGCTCTGCTTAAAGATTCTTATTTTTCTTGGTGTTAAATATGAAGTTTAAGTTACTTTACAAAATTGTCAATAAAACTTTGCTTGGAATGGTTGCAGATGCAACAAAATCCGGGGTTGCGCATGAAGCAGCGCAAAATGTTAAGAGAGGAAGCAGAGGGCTGGTAATAAGTGAACCAGAAGCTAGACAGATTCTTGGTGTAACCGAGAAATCATCGTGGGACGAGATTCTTAAGGTTTGTCTTTCCACTTTCACATTGGGAAATGCAAATTGGAAACAGCCCCCGTTATTCTTATTAAGATTGTATGTTATGTTGCAGAAATACGACAAATTGTTCGAAAGCAATGCGCAGAACGGAAGCTTCTATCTCCAATCAAAGGTCCATAGAGCTAAGGCATGCTTAGAGGCTGCATACCAGAAGAATACAACAAGCAATTAAAACTTTATAAGTAAATCAGGAATATCTTTTGATACAAGTCTTTTAGTTTAGGCCGAGAAGTTTGAAATTCAGTGGAGAGACGGTGGTGAAAGCCGCAAAGGTTGAAATGAGAGAAGGTTGGTGTGGCTGGAGTGCGGACAGTCACCGACTCACCGGCCGTTGTTAAAGTCTTTAACAGTTGTTTTTAATAATATTGACTTTTCTACTTTCTTAGGTAACTCATTGAATTCTAGTCTGTCGAGTTGCATTATCTGTGATTGAAAAATCTGTGTCTATTTCATTTTAATACCAAATAATACATTGACTATCAAAATCGCACTTTTATAATTTCACAACTACAGTATATGATGATGGAGACTGTTCGGTGAGGTATTTTATTTAATTTGTTTTTGTTTTTTTTTTTTTTTTTTTTTTNTTTTCTGTTTTAGGTATCAAATACAACATTGCATTTTGTGAAATTCATTATATACTATTCGATAGTCAATTGGTAGAGTTCCACTAGCTACTAAACCAAGTGGCCGAAGAGTCTGAGACAAGACTTTGAAGTCCAAGTCCAAGACACTAATTAAGTGGGTTTTGAGAAAGTTGCGGCGGTGTCTATTACGCGTCTAAGCCGCTTCGAACGCGAATAATATAGAGTTTTTGGATCATCGTACCAATTACACAAAATAATCATAAATCAAGAGAGGAAGCTTGGTTTTTTTTTTTAATTCGAAGTTCGGATCATTTCCAAGTGCACATGTCGGCCGCCGAATTTTGTGATTCACACACTAAACTAATTGCTGATTTACAACTTTTAAAGTCAACTAAATATATTTTAAGTGTTTAATATGAACATGTGATTGAAGTCAATGGTCTGAAACTACATTAGCATTGAGTTGACGCTTGGTCAAAGATTAACGGGAACACATACACACACAAATATATAGATTAAGGAAAGTTTCGCAAATCAGATGGCATCTAATCGCACCATAATTTACACTCATGTTTGCATTTGTACATGGAAGTAACTAAGAATATGCTCATGTAATAAGCATTTTACCTTGTTTTGCGGTTCGAATCGGTGAGATTATGTTGGCATTACCAAAAATGTTGCAGCCAATAAATAAAACAAGAAAAAAACTTATACGTTCAAGAAATCTTAACGGAGGACAAAAAATAACACTACAAAACATTCAAGGGAACATATCATCACCTTTTTTTTTTTTTAACGAGAAACATATTATAACTTAATCGATCACACGTTACTTAAATCTCTTAATATCTCAAAAACCTGAATGAGGAGAGGAAGAAGAGTCTCCGAAGCGCCAAAATCTGGCATAATCTTGCTCTTCTTGTTGCCTAGAAGAGCCACCAGAAGACGAAGAAGTTGTAGCAGCAGAAGTAGTAGTTGATAAACTATAATCATAGCCGGTACCAATCCCGTATCCACCGCCCAAATTAAAACTTAGCATATCATTACTACTCCCATCTTGATAATATTGGTTGTAGTATGGTGTATTTTGCGGCTCGGTTTGTGGAATTTGATTGGAGGAGTAATAAGTAGAGTTACTTCCTAGCTGAACCCTCTCCGGGAAATTGAGTTTGGCTTTGCTTCCTTTGAACTTAAGAGCTGCTTCATCATAAGCTAAGGCTGCGGATTCAGCGGTTTCAAATGTCCCGAGCCACACACGTGCCGCCTTTTTTGGATCTCGAATTTCGGCTGCCCACTTTCCCCATGGTCTTTGCCTTACACCTCTATAGTGTCTCCCCCTCGAGTTCCCTTAATTGAAATCACATAAATTAAAATCAGCTGTAAATCTTTGTTATGGTATAGTACTCATATATATTTATGCATTGTACATGTAAACTTTGTATATATGGTCATAGTGTATGTATTTAAATGTATATATCATCACATATTGGTGCTGACTATTAATTATAGCATATTGTTTTTGGTACCGGAGTATTGAAAAAAATGCTAAAGTAACAACCGTCAATTAAAGTTTGAGATTTACTTCTGATATGAAATTTGCACAAAATTTTCAAACACTTTAACATAATTTCAACAAAAAAAAAGACGCAACATAGACAAGAGCATGTATATGTATATACCTTGTTCTTGATGAGTGGGAGCAACTTGTTGATTAGGGTCTTGTGGATTATACACAGAAGGATTATTATCACTAGAGCTCAAGTTATCATGAGAGTTGTTTTGTTGGTTTCCGATTACTTGAGTCAAGGCCGAGACCATAACACGCATGTCGTGTTGAGATCGGGCCGAGAAGACCGGGAATAAGTTCTCATCTTCTTCGGCTTCTTCTTTTCCCTCAGATTCATTGGAAGGCCAGTTCCCATACATTCGAGGATCCACCTTTGCTTAATTTCTTTAAAAATAACTTTCTCTATAAAAGATCGTATCCGATATAGGATTTAGAGTTAAGGGTTTTCAGTTCTTTCTTTATAGTATCTTTGGACATCAAGAACAAGAAGACGATAAGGAGAAGAAACTAGATTGAAGTAAATGAAGAAAGAGAGAGTAAAGTTTTTTTGGGTTTTGCAATTTTCTGAGGCTTTTATAGGGAAGTCTTTCTACGTGTGAACATATGACCTAAAAAAAATATACGTTTTAAGTTTGATTTTTTTTTTTCTTTTCATTTTCTTTCGTCTTTAATAATTTGGTCTTATGTATATTGTTATTGTACGCATTTAAAAAATAGGTTTGTACGATCAGTACGGATCGATGTTTTTGGGGCCTTAAAATGAAGACGGTAGGTATAATAATAAAATGAGAATGTTTGTTAAACTTTTCTTAATGAGGAAAGTGCATGAAAAGAGGGGGATTTTTGTAAAGATTACTATAAAAATATATACTACACGAGATAGAAAAACTAAACATGCAAAAGTGAAAAGAATAACATAAAGAAGAGAGGAAAAATGCGCATGCATGTTCACGTTTTGTTTAATCATTTATTTTTGTGAAAGTTTGTTAACACATTCATGGAACCGAGGGAAAGGGATAGTATTTTCTTTGAATAATAATAATATAGAATATAGATGCACTATCGTGTTTTTAGTTGTAAATGTAATGTAAACCGACACTTTGTTTTCCCGTCAAAAATCGACATTCTCTCCCAAGATGAAGGCGATTTAAAAAAAAAAAACTCTATAACATAATGTAAACACTAAACACCTTGTAGGGTCGAAAATTATAAAAGGAAATATGAGTTTGCGTACGTGAGAAGTGAATCTATATTAAATGACTGGTTGACTAAAAATTGCAACACTGCCAACACAAAAGACGTTATCAAACCTCTAAAATCCAAGAAACGTGTACACACTCAAACTGAATTAAACAAAGTTACTTATGTATTATAATTATATGTTTATATTACGAAATAAGAATTAAGAAGTACATGAATTTGTTGAAGTCTTTTCGATTGTTTCCGGAGACTATTTTATAGATGTATGATAAATACAATGTTTAACACTATCTTGAAAGGAAACAAACCAATATCACTTTTAAAATCAGGGAATCTCGACAAAACATCGTAAAGATGTAGACATTCCATGAAAATTATACATTCTAGATATAGTAAGCACAATATATTATTGTGTCGGATGATGAAACTGATTAAATGGATAGTTTTATAATTTGTAGACAATGTTAATTTAGTTGCTAGTGTATATTATAAGGATTGTGTACACGTTTCTACTTTTGAAAGGAGATACAGTATATTGTTTTACTCAATGGGAGCTCTTGCCTATCTAATTAAATTTTATTGGCTTGTATGTAAAAGTTTGATACTTGAATAAGTCTTAATTAACACAATAAGTCAACAACTTTTACCAAAAAAGATAAAATAAAGGTCAACAGCTAACTAAGTTGACAGGTAAAGAACTTCAATACAATGTGTCAAGTGGATATAATGTGAGACTTGTAAATGTAATACATAGCCACTTTGACTAACAATATCATGTGTGTGTACTGCGTAGGTGTTAGGTTCAACTACCATTTCCCTAACCGGCGGTTTATTTATGTTTACGGTCAAATTTTCTTAAATTAAAGCATTACTGTTAAATGTCTTTGGTCTCACCCCTACCTCCTCTCTAAATCTTAGATCACCATGTGCCACTTCGCAATTAATGGAAAATTTGCGGTGATGGATATTTGAAAAGTCGACAACTTGATATCGTCAACTTCATCACTTACAAATTTATCAAAAAAGTTTGTCATCATTTGTATGTTTTCACGTTTCTTATCACAATGTTTATGGGAACAAAAAACAAAAAACAAAAAATCAAGACAAATGTGTATGTAAGTCTCTTCATTCCAAACTTTTTTTACATCCCAGATTCAGACAATAGTATAAAAGAGTAAAAAAAAAAGGAAAACAGAAAATAGAAAAAGCCAATGTAATGGCGTAAAAACGACAGCGATTTTGCCCGTCGTACTGGTTGATGTAATGTATATATATGTACACACTTCATTTACACACGAGATCATTCATGGAGGAATTGGCTTCATATTACGGATTCTCATATACGTCAAAAACTGCGAAGGCAATTCTGCAAGAAGTGCTTGTACCACTGATATCTCCCCATCTGCAAAAACACAAACACCACATTAAAAAACCCACCAAACCAAGAAGTAAGAACCAGCCTTCTCATGCGTTTCTTGCGGTTAAACTCCAGAATCAAACCAAACTCACATTGGACATCTCGTAGTGCCACGAACTGAACAATATCTCGTGAGGCCAGTCGCCCGGTCGAGCTCTCCAATCTTTCTCCTCTATCCGCGTCTAGTATCTATGAACAAAAGTACAGTTTACACAAGATCATATATACTTTGTAACAATCTTAAATGTTTGATAAAAAAAAAAATCTTAAATGTTTGTTTTTAAAAGGCAATAGAGTTTTACCTCCATCTCTTTAAAATCAGCTCCTCCAACTCCTACAATGAGGATTGATAAAGGCAAATCCGATGCACTGACTAATGCATCTTTTGTTTCTTGAAGATCTGTTATAACACCATCCTGAAACAAGAGTTTGTGGTTTGATTTGATTTGTTATTTTATGTGATGTTGGCGCCTTTTTTTTTATATATATATATACTCACAGTGATGATCAATAACACGTAATATTTCCGTGAGCCTTGAGCTAGAGACGTGCTGGCGATCATTGCAGCAGAGTTGATCACAGGACCAAAAAGGGTAGGCCCCGCAAGAGATACGTTGAAGAGGGCACTGGTGTATGAGGTCATGATACCTTGAATCCCATCCACCTGAGAGAGAGAAAAAAAATAACACAATTGATGTGTGAATTTGAAATCATCAAAGTTTTATTTTAAAGATACGCGAGTCGAGTTTGTGTACCTCAGAGTATGCACTGCTTCCATTTAGGTTAAAGCAATGGGAAACTGGACCGTCGATTGGACGAGCTCCGAATCCCCAGGCAGGGAAACGCTTGTCTGAGTCATAAAACTGCAACACTTCTCCAACATCCACTATTGCCTGAGTTAAAAGAAGAGATCATGATGGTTTAGTCACAGTCGCTGCTAATTATAAGAAAATGAAATAACACTGAGTCCTCACTCTCTGGTAGGCATTTAATCGTCCTGAAGGATCAATGTAGTGCAAAGAATCAGGGAGGCGAGGATTTCCGTTTGAAGCTGAAGGACAATAGAAAAGTTTAGATAGGAAGGAAATGGAGGTAACAAAATAATATCTTGCTGATTAATTTCTTTTTGCATGATGTATAGGTAACAACAACATTACATATTCAATCGAAATTTTTAAGAATTTTCTGCAGTGGTGTAATACATGCCTGTGAAATCGATTGCTACCATGAAGTTTAATTCAAACCCAGATGCCAAGTATTCTAGGAAAGTGTGCTGGACAGTCTCGGTAAACTTGTCCACAAAAAGCTGGCTCTTTAACACCTAAAATGACCATAAATGGTATTAGATAGCTTATATGAAAAGGCATAAGAGTGTTAGGACACCTTTTCTTATTGGTTTATACCTTGTTTTGTCCAGCACCAGTAGGCAAAGATAAAGTGATTCCTTGGCCAGCCAAATGAAGTTTTTCCAAGTCTGCAAGCGATTTTTGAACTTTTCTGGCCACCCAAAATAAACGAGTAATTATGTCAGCTAACAGCTTAAGTCACTCCAAAAATGAGATGGACTGAGCTCTAAGATTTTGGTTACCCGATCAGACTGTGTTTGCCATTGGAGTTAAAGTCTGAGCATTCTATTATCAGTGGGCTGTCCTGCAGAGGATTATAGAAAAAACTTGAGAGATCTATCTATGTATCAACATGCATCTCAAACAGAGAAACAAACTTTCTATGCATCCAATTACATATTATTGGAAGCTCAGATAAACGAAATCTCTCGTACCTTACTTCCCACTTGTTGAACACTAAGAAAGACTGGTTTCCAAATAGGGTTAAGATCGTTCTTCCGGACTTCAGTTTTAGACACGGGGATTGGAGTTCCATGCTCTACAATCTTTGATACCACCAAAAAGGGGTCCTAAAGTTGAGCCACGACAAAAAAACGTGTTATATTTTTGCCAGAACTACATTTTTAGTAAATTAGTATAGAGAATGAATTACAAACTTACACTTTTTGAGAAAAGATCCTTAGATTCCAAATTTGAACATCTAAATACTATCTCTGTTGTAATCTTAGAAGCAAGGGACTCCTCAGCATGGATGATAAGCTTTCCGTGGTGAGGCTGAGCCTGTGGAGCGAAGCCTTCTTTACGCTTGAGTTCCAATGTACTCGTCCTATTTGATTTTGTGATTATCTGCGTGGTTGAAAAGTAGACATAAAATAATTATCTCTCCCTTATGATAGGGCACAAAACGAATTTCTGCTGCGCCTCAGCAACGAACCGGCAAACCAGTGCACATATATGCCAATATTTGGTCAGTAAAATAAGAAAGGGAAGCATTAAAGCAGTTGATACCTCAGACAATGCACATGTTGCCTCACCGAGAAACTGCTGATCGTCAAGCTTAAGCATCTGAAAATTAAATTTTGAGTAGTAAGTACACCGCTTTACAAAAGTACCCACATTTGAAGAGACAAAATACGCATGCTTATATGCAACAGTAACAGTATTGACATTTGATCAAATGAGAATGCAGGAAACAAAATAGCAATTACCTCCTCTCTTGAATTTTGAAATTGGGTATCAACGTCATATACACGGAACCTGTGTATCAAGAGCAAACAATAAGAGTCATATACTTTCAGGTAAGAAGAAGGTTTATCTCTATCCTCAGTCACACATAAGAGTTGGAATCTTACACCAATGTCTGCACCGTCTCGAAATGATAAGCGACTATAAATTTCTTAATCCATTTGGGAGCTAAGGAGTTCAAAACAACTTCGCTGCGGAAAACTTCAGAAAGCGTCGCATCTTTTTCTTTTTTATAAACAACCACCATTGGATCACTCTGCAAAAGAAGAAGATAAAAGCTTATCATCATTAACTGGAGAGGATATCAAATGACTAGGCATATGAACACTAATTTGAGTCAATTACATAGATAACAACAAACCTTGGAGAGCACGTCCCTATCTCGCAAATTCGAAGCAGAAAACGATAACTACAACGACAAAACACACAAATCCTCAGATGCAGTGAAAATCGAAATTGGCACACTATTTCTTCAAAATAACGAGAGATGATCATAAAAAGATGGAGACGGAACCTCGATTTGAGAGAAGAGTCCGTTGAAACCTTTGGACTTGAGATAGTAATCAACGGCGTCGTTAGTGGCGCCGAGAGCGGCGGAGGAAGCAGTTCCACCAACGCCAGCAATAGCACCAGGACCGGAAGAGACATCGGAGCAGCAGTTTCCCATCGGAGATAATAATCCCTTTCAATTTTCCCACCTGAATCGAACAACAACCATTTTTTGTTTAAACGAAGAATATTCAGAGAAAAACTGAAAATCTTAGGAGGGGGAGCAGTAAATGGGACCCACTTGTCCGTCCACCTCGATCTTTTAATTGACTCGCTCCCTCCCCTTTTACACCCTTTTATATGTATGGAGTAGTTCCATTTAGTTTTATTGACTTGAGAAAATGATATTTTACAGGAAGTATCCAAGAAACGTTCACCAATTTTCTCAGAAAATTCTCTCTTTAGGAGGATACGTGTGGGTCAACTAGAATTTATCTCAGTCATTTTTTAATTACAAAATATTATCCATTAATTAATGATCAAATTCGATGGAAGCAATTAGTTTCTGTGTCATAATCTTTCTCACTTTAGAAAAAAATATTATGCGTCATAATAATAAGAAGATTATGACACATAATTATAAAATATTATCGATAATATTGGGGTTTTTTTTTCCTTGTTTACCGAATCAGTGTTCAATTGTGACATGTGACTAGAGTTATCAGTTTATCATATGCTGGTCAATAAATATAAATAATTTCATCTATAAAAATATAATAAATATTAACCAAATAATTTTTATTACTAATAATTTGGATCAATCATTTTAATCCTTTTCCTTTTTGCCAACTGGATCTGTGATTCTTTTAGTTAAGAATTGTTATCAATATTTGTTGCTTTTCACACAAGACTAGTAGTATTAGCACAACTCTTTGGAAAATACAAATACAATTGCCCATAAAGTGAGCATACGAAATAGAGAGGGACTTTCACGTGAATACATTTAGATCATTATTACCATCAAGACCATAATTTCTAGTATATCTTTAACACGTCGTATTGTTTACACAACTAACAACTTTTGTGGAAAAATCCTACTACTAATTATCAGTAAAAGATAGATGGGAATATATGTATGTAATTTTCAAACGTGGATAAAATATGCATATATTATAGACATTCAGATGATTCAGTGAAAGAAACCAATGTTAGCTTCAACTTTATTAATCAGGACAATTTGGATTCTTCAAGTCCCACCCAATTTGACACACACCACCCACAAAGCTGTAAACAGACGGGACCATTGACAAAAGAAAGAAGAAGAGGGCAGGACCAGAGAGCCTCTATGTAAATTTTGTAGCTAGCCTAAGGGGAAAGAGAGAGAGAGGTGTGATTTGAACATATTTTAATTGGAGAAAAAAGAAAAAGAAAAAGCTTTTATTGAAAAAGAAAGACAAGACAAACAGAAAAATACTTAGTGGGAGACTTACGACCCCAAGAGAAAACTTAAAACTAAAGCAAAGTCCCTAGGGTGCGTTTGGGAGAGCAATTTTGCCGTGTTTTCAGGTGAACCTTTCACCTTTCAATGTATTATTCTTAATAGCAATTAGCAAATCCCAAGTATCAAACATGAACGTATTAAAACAAATGTTTTAGGAGAACTAATGATAACAGAGTTATAACGTGTTTTATTAATTTTGTATCCCAATCAGAATTGCATTTCAAATTGCACTCCTGAAACGGGACTTGAAGAAGTTTTGGTGGTTTGAGGAATTTCCTCATGTGCAGCTCAGAAATAGATGTAATCAAACTACATATATAAAACTATTAAACTTACAGCAAACGAGCTGGAGACTCTAGCTTTTATGTCCTTGTCCCTCTTTTCCAGTGAGTGCACCAGTTCGAGTCCATGCTTCCCCATACTCACAAGCTGCCGAGATCCTGCAATTCCAATGCAAAGAGGTATTCAGCAAACTGTTTCTCGCCTGAACCAAAATAGTGCTCCTTAATTGAGTTTGAAAATTCTTTACGTACACGAAAATTAAGAGAGTCCTCTTCTGTTTGCCAGACTGACAACACTTTGCTTTTAACAGTTTAAGATGTTTGATTATAGGCTGTGGTTGCGTCCGCTGCAAGAGGGTAATAAGACTGATTCACCGCATTCCAATCTCCTGTTGCAGGATATGCCTGGTTTGCAGCATTCCAATCAGCTATCCCAGGAGGCCCTGGTACAGAACCTTGTGTTACAGCTTGTTGATTGTACCCAATAACTTGAGGATGGTATTGTGGCGTGTATCCAACAGCTTGAGCATGTGGTTGCAAAGCGTACCCAGTTGCCGCAGCATGGGGTTGCAGAGCGTATGCAGTTGCCGCAGCATGGGCTTGCTGAGCGTAGGCAGTTGCTGCAGCATGGGCTTGCTGAGCGTACCCAGTTTCTGCAGCATGAGCTTGCTGAGTGTACCCAGTTGCTGCAGCACCGGGTTGCTGAGCGTACCCAGTTTCATGGGGGTTATGAATATATCCGTTTCCACCAGCATAGAGTTGAGTAGTATGCCCCATAGCTGCATGATATTGCTGTTGTGGATAACTAACTGTTCCAGCATATGATTGTGTCCTTTCTTCCATACTCCCAGGCTGTGAATGCGTGGTATAATTACCCGCTGCACTTTGAGGTTGGTGTGCGTAACCTCCATCAGTAGGTTGTGGATAACTAACTGTTCCAGCATATGATTGTGTACTTTCTTCCACACCCCCAGGCTGTGGATGCGTGGTATAGTTGCCCGCTACACTTTGAGGTTGGTGTGCGTAACCTCCAGCAGTTGGTTGTGGATAACTAACTGTTCCAGCATATGATTGTCTACTTTCTTCCACAACCCCAGGCTGTGGATGCGTGGTATAGTTACCCGCTACACTTTGAGGATGGTGTGTGTAACCAATTGCTCCAGCAGCTGGTTGTGAAGCTTCAACATGTGTTGGTGTAGGATAGCCAGATGTCTCGGTATGAGATTGAGCTCTAACTACCTGCATAGCTGATTGCATGGACACTGTAGTATTTGGAACTGTAGATGCTTCTGGGTGATAGGTGTTAGCAGAGATCTCATGCTGCTGACTAGCTTCCCCTTCCTTTTGTGATGCTGAAGTATAGAACTCACTTCTATACACACTCCCATTAGCTGCAGATGCAGAAGGCTGCTCATTCCCAGACAACGTCGACGGGTAATATTTATTATCAGAATAAGGTGAAGCAAACTGGTCCTTCTCTGATGGCGTTTCCGGATGATATTCATTTTCTGGGGCCAAGCGCTCTGGGGCACTTCCATATCTGTCATAGCAAAACACCAAGCCCTATGATTACACATTAACATATAGGTAGCTACAAAGCCAGAAAATAAAAACAGTGTAAATATTATGTCTTTAGAGAGCTAAGGATATATGCTTCCTAGTGAATGATCGACTTAAGGAATACCAAAAACCCCTTCAACCATATTACCTTCGGATATTAGATAAAATGGTTAGGTATTTGAGTTGAGGATCCTGTATAGATGACCGTGGAGGGTCTCCAAGCAACCGTTGCTGCCGGCTTTCTGTAGGAAAATAAGGCTGATTCAAATTTGACAGACTTGGTGATTCTCTCGGTGGGGTTGTGTAGTCGTCTTGCCTGGAGTAACTATGTTGGAGCAGAGGTGTGCGAGGAACAGACTGATGGGTCATGAGAGAGCCAAGTCGTGGTTCTGCATGACGAGCAGACAGAGGATCTAAACCATTCCTAAGTTGTGTTGCAGCTATAAACCTTTCTTCAAAAGATAGAGTCCTGGGTGCCGAGGCTCTGGAAGCAAATCTATGAGGCATTGAATCAAGTTCCGGAGCAGTAAATGGACGAAACAAGGATAACAGAGACATAACCTGCATCCATGAACATATTTAGTTTGCCATATATATAATTACACGGAGAATCAAGCAGGTAAGCTAGGAACTTTACAAGCTGTGTTGTGAAAGAGCCAAAAAACGTGTCTGACCTGGTGAGGAGCAAGTTCTTGCTTAAATTTGGAACCTTTGTAATTTTCATAGATTGCAGACCTAAAAGCGTTTTCTGGCAAGGGATAACAGTTCATAACAATTCTAAATCCAACCTGCGAAAATCAAGAAGAAGGAGATAACAGTTAAGGATTCGTCCAATGCCAATTTGAACAAAATAATGTGAATTTACCTGAGCTGGATATTTCTTGTCAAAAGCTTCAGGTTCTATATCCAACCTGCCACCAGTCGTAGCTTCATATACACCATAAAGAAGTTTCTTCTCAAAGTCATAGAGGAAAAGCTTCATCCCTGGTTTTATACTCTCAACAACGTCTAATCTTCCTCTTGGAATCCCGAAAACACGGTAACGGTAGCAATCGGTTTTGGTTCTCCCGTTACACATAAAGATATAACCAGGTAGCTGTTCATGATGATGATCTTGTCTCCTTTCTATCCCGTTTTCTAATCCAATGGCTGAGTTTCCATAAGCAGCCACAAGATTAGTCCTGTTATACATAGGAGGAGCATTGTATTGGGAAGCAGTAAGATGTGCATTAGCATTAGTTTGTTCATCATCAGAGCACTCCATCTCCGTCTCCATTGCTTCTGCCATTTATTACTGTATATATCAGTACAAGTAAGCTTTGTCACAAATACGCAAATTTTGAAAAAAAAACAGCAAAGAAGAATGTCACTGGAATTAGAAATTTGGAGCTTAAAGCGATTGAAAGTGAAGTCTTGAGGTACAAAGAAACAAATGTGGGCATTAAGAAAGAAGAACAAATACCTTAAAATTGAAAAATCGGTTTCGGTTTTGAGAATTTAAAGGAAAAAGAAAACAAGAATTTCAGAAAAATCAAAGATAGATATGAAAACGAGGCAAGAAGAGCAAGAATAAAACTGACTTACCGGATGTTGAAACCCTAGTACAGAAATTGAAAAAATCAAGGCGATAGAATTCGAGAGGATATTTCAGATCAGGTCATAATTTGGTTTGATTTTATCAAAGATAATTTTCAAAGTGTGAATCTGAATAAGAGAGGGTGATTCTGTATTTTTGTTTGTTCATGAACGTCGGGGAGAAGAAGACTTTCGTTCAACTAAAAGAAAAGGAGAAAGGAAGCAAGCGATGCCTCACGTGACACAAAACATTTAAATGGGCCTTAATAAATTAATATCGGCCCAAATATATAAACAAAACTTATTGGACATCATAAATAAATGATTAACTGGTTTTAAATAGAAGAGGATTCACAGATTTGTAAAGTTTGGAACTTTCCGACAAGCCGAGACCGGAGTTGGTGCCGTTGTTGAAATCCATCGATCGTAGTCTTTTGATTTGATTAGAGATCATCTTTTAGAGAGCATAAGCCCTAATTTTGCGACATTCGTCTCTTCCGGTGTTTTCCAGCTCATCTTACCGAAGATTTATCTCTCTTTGTGAATTCCAGGTTTGTTCAATTGTGATATGGTGTTTCTTACGATTTGGGGTTAAATTGGTTTTTCTCCTTAGTTAGGGTTCGGATCTTTTTATTTGATTGAGACGCTAGTTCGTAATTCCGTTTTCTGCGTTTCTAGCTCGTGTCAAGCCTAGTTTTTTGTATATTTTTTTTCAATTACTGAATCTTATTGCATAGAAAAGTTTAGGAAAGAAGGTAACTTAGTGTTGAATTTCATCTCTTTAATACGCTTCTTAAAGTTTAAAATTTTGGGTTAAAAAGGAACACTTTTTTCTTTCTTTCTTAAAACTATGTTTTGAGTGGAGTCATCTTTTTCTCTTGTAGAATGTCTTCAAGGGAGAGGGTAGGTTCAAAGCATCATAGCCGAGTGAGCCAAGGCATGTCAACTAGTGGATCATCATCATCGAGGCACCACGAGACCATCTCTTCGGCTTCAGATCCCCGTCATCATCGAAACCACCGGATTTCCCTTCCTGATATTTTAGAAAACAAGATTGCAACTCAAGCTGCTGAGATAGACCGGCTCTCTAGCGACAACCGGAAACTAGCTTCAAGCTACGTAGCTCTCAAGGAAGACCTAACCGTGGCTGACCGCGAAGTCCAGGGGCTAAGAGCTCACATCAGAAAGACTGAAACAGACACCGAGATTCAGATCCGAGCGACTCTTGAGAAAATAGCGAAAATGGAGGGTATTGTCAAGAACAGGGAGAATATAAGGAGGGAGGTGCAATTAGCTCACATTGAGGCCCATAGATTGGCCAGAGAGCGCGAAGAGCTTGCTTCACAGGTGAAGTTGGTATTAAAGGAGTTGAAGAAGGTTTGTCTCGAGGCAGAGACTTTAGAGGTGTCAAGCCAAGAGCTAGAGCAGTTGAAAGAGGAGCACCAGAGATTACGGTAAAAGAAATATGTTTACATGTCAAGTAACTGTTAGGATTCATCATCAGTTGTTTTAACCATATGGTTTAATGGAACAGGAAAGAGTTTGAGGAAGAGAAGAGTGGGAACGTAGAGAAACTTGGGCAATTGAAAGAGATGGAGAGGAACATAATTGGAGCAGTTAAAGCTATTGAGAAGCTACGAAGTGAGATCGCGACCGCAAGGAACAGAGCGGTCGAGAATTGAATGGGTTTGGGATTTGAGACCATGAGCTCCTCTATTTAGGGAGGATACAAGAACCACAATTGTGTTCATATTTTCCTAATATATTTATGAGCTTTTCATTTCTCAAATCAAACTGTTTCTTCTGAAGAAATAGAGAGTAATGTGTTAGACAAGTGCTCAAATGGTCGATCAAAACATCTGCTGAAAATTAAAAACGAATGATAATGAAACAAAAGAGATTATTCTACCGCAGAAACAAAGAGAAAATACTCTGCCTTCATGAATACTTGGTGCTTCTCTAAAATATCGTCGATTCATTGGCTAAAAAGACCGGGTCAATTTTTAGCCATATTAGACGAATTGGTTGCTAATGAGAAATTAAGTTATTGATGCGACTCCAATTGAATTTAGTATAAAATCGTGGGTTTCATTCTGAACAGTGAACAAATTCGTTCCTGGTTACAGGTGGATGAAGGCTAAGAGCTGGAATATGGAACTTTAAATGTATGTATTACAAAAATGAACTGGTTCATGTTATTTTGATCTTTTCTTTCGGTTTTTCTCGTTCTTTATTTGTTTCTACAAATTGATTGTTTAGGATACATCAGAACGGACATATTCAGGATCACGGTTAAGACTGGTCCAATTGGGACGGCTTGGTTTGAGAATTGAGAGAGATGAATATTACCCTACTCTACTTCCAACGGGGTAGTTAAATGCGATCGATACTGAATCACTAAGGCCTAAGCGATGCTCAAATCTCAATACTTATAGAGGTTAGGCGACAAGATCGACTTCATCGCGTTGAGGGTAAACCACATCGAGCCTCATCATACTCCTGTACTGATCAGGTACTGGAGCACCACCTTGCACACACATCTCCACAACCGCAGGAGCCTTGCCGTAAAACCTCGTCAAGCTATTATCAAGAACAGAACCATCAGTAGGATCCCGAACATGCCACACGTAGTTTGGACCAACCACATCATCAATAGTCGCTTCTTGCCACGCATGCATTCCATCTCGCATCTGATGCTTTGTCGCTTTACACATCCTCACTTTGTGTCCCTTTGGACCCACCTGAATCTCTGGACAATACCCACAAGTCCACACTTTGTATCTCTCCATCAGTTTCCTGACCCCTGAAACCATTTCGAACCATGACTCCAACGTCTCGATGCTTAATTCCTTCAAGCTCTTCTTCTCTGCGTTACAACGATTATCTTCTTGTAAAACTGTAGTAGTAGAAGTAACTGCAGTTTCTGAATTTCCATCGTTGACTTCCTCAAAATCTACAATCCGTCCTTCGATGCTGTACACAGGTTTCGATCTGCGCTTTGATGGGAATTTCTCGAGGTCTACGCCAGCCTGTATGCATAGCTCAAGAACGGCAGAGATTTTAGGGACGGTAAATCGATCGTCGTGTATAATTCTCGGTTTGACAGCACGGTCATAGAGGTGAAAACTTTTGGGGAACAACACAACATCGCTTGCTCTTCCTCTTTTCCAGACATGAGTAGCACTTCTTGAACCGCTCCCGGGGCCAGTGCAAGTCCTGATTTCATGACCTTCCTTGCCAATGTGAACCTCAGAGCAGCATCTGAAAACAACAAACACAAGTAACTCACCTGCGTTCCAACTTCAAGCTAGATAAAACCGACTAAAGTCTCCATTGTTTTCATCATGGAAACGTTCGAGTAACTGAATTTACAGAGAAAGTTTGATTAAACTATAAAGTTTGTGATCTCAGTTGGAGAAAAACATAAACAAAACAATTTATGACACCAATTTACACTGGATCTTCTGTTCAAGTAAACCATACACAGCACCCATAACTTGACTGATACAAACTCAAAACGCTTCAAGGATCAAATTAAGCAATAGCTCAACAACTCAATCAATTTAGGTAAGCCATTTTGTCGAAGATGATACATTTAGAGTGAAATTTGTAGCTTAAACAAGCAATAGGAATCATCAGCAAATCAAAACAGGGATGGGAACCTGCAGCGATGAACAGGAACATGATGAATGATTTTAGAGAGGCCGGAGAGTAACGAGTTGCGGCATCGGTGGACAGAGTGAGCTACGTGGACGAGTTCCGGAACGAGTAACCCGTTATCCGGCGGATCTTCAAGAACTCGACATGGCTGTGATTTTCTCAGTTGCTTCTCCTCTTTCGCACGACGAATCAATTCTTTCATCGGAGTCGGATACGGCTTCCTCTCCGATTTATCTTTCCGAGGCTTGGGTACGTCGGCGTAGAGAGGATCGTCATCATCAACAACTGGAAGGTCGAGACTGGTTAAGGGTTTAATGGAAGATGATGAAAAAGTGGATTTTCTGATTACGAAGACGGAGATTTGCACAAGCTTTCTTCTCTGCATTTTATTCACATCCAAAGGGACAAATGAAGACAAGGTGTTCGACAGAATTCCCAAATTTGGGTTTCTGTTTGTTTTTTATCAAGTCATGTCACGTGGCTCTCACGTGAAAAAATAAATATTTTATATCCAAAAAAGAAGCATTCAAGAAACCTCTCAGAGTACAACATGGAATGGCCACAAATTAGCCGGGAAAGAAGATGAGTGTAATCCAAGGCTGTTATACATTGATAGCAAGAACCAAAAATCCTTGAATATAACCCAAAACCCAAAAAAGAAAACAAAAAAGAAAAACCAAAAAAAAAAACCTGCAATATTTCTCTGGGGATTTTGATAATACAACAAAACTGGTGGAGCAACAACCTGGGTAAGGTTTGTGGTCAACAGAGTTTTTCATCTCTCCAAAAAAATTCTTCACTGCAAAATGAGGTTTGTCAGGGTAAATTTAACACCCCCGATTTACAGAACTCTAGGGTGTGTCGATAATATTATATAATAATATATATATTTAACCTTTTGTTATCTTTAGGTCTCCTTTTTTTTACCGTTTTACCGTTTTACCTCTGCTTGTTTGCTCATTGGTTAGTTCTCTCCTTCAAGAACGGATCAGTTCCATTAGGAGGTTCTTCTCGGTTTTCAGAAACGGAAGAGATGCTAAAGCTGTTGTAGTTATCAATGCTACTAGATCGTGGCTTGCCTGGTCTTGACCTTATGTTGCTTCCCATTGGAAATGGTTCCTGTAATATAACAGCAAAGGAGATAATATGAACCTCTCATTCATTAACTACGACCCTGTTTATCTACAACTAAACATCACTGGATCTCATGATATAGTGAAATCACATTTGAATACGGGCAACCAAAAGGAACCCGAATATGAGCCACTAGTAAGGAAGTGCATGTGGATAAAAATGAGATGAGGGTAACCAAACAAGTCAAAATTATATGAAGTTTTAATCTTTACCTGGTCACCAGCATTTGGACCATCGGTGTGGAAGAGAATAGGTCGGCATCGTTTGTCTTCATTCATTAAGCTTGAATTCTGGAAATGGGCAATAAGAGCTGTTTTCCCTTGGATTCGAGCATACGTAAGAGTTGCCACCTTCTCGCTATTGAACTTTTCCCACTTTTTGCCATTAAATGCCTGTGAATGTTGTTTTTAGAGCTTTTAAACAATGTTCTCCCAAAAGGCCAAACGTGATAAGAAAACGCAGCAATATAAGACCATACCTTATAAAATGGGACAATCTTTTCAGGTTCAATAAGGTTGATGAAAGCATATCCCACATTGCATTTGTTCTGAAATGAGAGAGTGGGATTAGATAAGAACGATATTGCAAAAGCTCGATGGCCGCATTAGAAAACTTTCTTATATGAAAAGGTAGGATGCCTGCTTGCCTTGAAGTCAATTGGCAAATAAAGGAAATCATATGTTCCTTTACAGTGCTCGTCAATGGCAGATAGAAGCATCTTAGAAGTATACCTAAACCATAGCAGGATTAAAAAGAAAAAAAAAAAGAGTCAAAGATGAAAACAGAATACATCTTAACTAGAGACACAATCTATAAATAGTTGCAGAAGATATAAGTTCACTTACTTATTAGGAATGTTTTTAATCATCAATGTTGTCCTCCTGTCGTCCCCACGTAATATACGGTCAACGTCAAGCTCATACAGTTTCTTGTCAGCATTGCTAGAGCTAGATTCACTTCTACGGTGAGAGAGATTCCTGTATCGTTCATTTGGCGAGTCAAACGACCCTGGCATTGAAACCATTGGACTCCTTCCAGGAAAGAGATGAGACAACTGTTGAGGAGATCGCAGTACAGCATTTTGGGAATTTATATCCAAGCGATTCCCACCAACAGAGAAAGTCTTATGAGAACCAATTTCCATTGGATGTGAGGGTGAAGAACCAGGAAGCCCCATGCTACCATGAGAACCTATGTGGAAGCCAGATGATTCTAGAGATTCAGCTACATAGGCTTGTCTTCTGTCCCAGAAAGGCGAATTTAATACAGGCGCAGACCCAATGTGGTGGTGCACAGGGGAAGATGCCATATTCACCATTATAGGAGGTGCTCTAGAGAATACAGTAACAGGTGGGCGCTGAGTAGGAATGCTATTGATGTGAGATGGCGAGTTAGGCCATATCATGCCACTTGACGGATTCTGTTGCTGAGTGTTAGAGTTGCTCCATAAATTAAGGTTAGGGCGGCGGGAGCTTTGATGCATGGGAGATCCTATGCCTACAGTCAAAAGATCACAACAACTAAAAGTGAGGAAAGAAAATATTTCGTATGGCAGTTCAAGAAAAACTTCATCACAATCCTATCAAATTTTAGTAGCATTCAGTAATTGTGCAATTCTGTTGATATACACAATTAAGGTGCATCCCCTTTTCCTATTCAAACCCCAGTATAACACGCTTGATCTGTTTCGATAACTGAAATTAAGAACATAGTGCTTATAATCCCCAGAATGACAAGTTTTACACCAAGAATGACAAGAAAAAAACAGTTGTAAAACTAATTGTCTATTCAGACAACAGTGCCTAAAGTTCGCATCCCTGTAGCATTTCACAGTCTACTAAAATCGTAAGGATCATTTTGTTATCATAACTTATAGATTGTGCTCTGATAATGTGTTACAGCAAAGGTGCCAAGACAGTAGCATTTTAAAGATAGAGAACTTACCCCCTCCATTAAAGCCATCCACTCCACGAACATTATGTATCATAAAGCCTTCATTGGCTTTTGAGCCATCACTAACCATTTCAGAAAATGCAGAGGACTTATATGGACTCCCATTTGCAAAGTTGTCGACGTACTCCGAAAAAGAATGAGGATGAAGATTTGGCATGCTTTGGATCCCCATATTTGAATTATCAAAAGGGTGGCCATGTTCCTGAAGTCCGACAGGCTTGCTGGCTGAGATGACGTTTGCCGAAGGTGGGAATCCAATAGGGATGCTGAGACTCCGATGACGTTCAATGAAGGAATTCACAGGTGATCCAACAGAATTATGAATAACCCGCATAGATCCACCATCCATGGCGGTCGAAGAAATCAATCCTGGGAAATGTCTCCCTGAAACAGAGATATTTTTTTAACTGCAGTGAGTTGTGTCCCAAGATGACATATGATTGAAGAAAAAAGAATTATAAAAACGTGAATGCAAAGGCATACCTATGTGTCCCGATGATGTATTACTAAAAGACATTTTAGGTAGACACCCTTCAGCATCATGTACCGCACTCTGTGGCGTGTATCTGAAAGAAAAAAAAAAACAAGATGAATCCTACGTACCCCAATTCAATTGGCGTCCATGTAAAAACTTAACAATAAATCACATGTTCAAATCAGTTTCACTAGGATTTGCATCAGTTCACAGACCAGAAAGGAATATAAAGCACGGAAAAGAAACCAATCACTACCTTGTACCCTCTGGACAGGTTGGCACAAGTTGAAGCTGCTTCCCAGCAACCTCTAGTCCATTTAGTCCACCAAGAGCAGCTTCTGCAGCTCGAACGTCAAAGAATTCTATGTATATATGTGGGTTATCATGCATGGTTCTACGAATCTGCAAACCACAGAAACAACATAAGCATCAATCTCAAAATGTAAATACAGGGAGAACACCAGTATATCAACCTCTTTGATTTCTCCATATGATTTCACCAATCGATTGAGCTCTTGATTCGAAATAGAAGAATCGAGATTATTAACCAGCAAGGCTCCTTTACTTGTATCTTTTTCTAGAGGATTTTCCTGATAGAAAGAAAAAATGAAAACAGATATCAACACAAGTCACAAGTGCAATCCACAGAGCAAAGACAATATCTTCCTTCAGAACAGTGAATAACACCTTAGGGTTAGAATAACGAATGTCAAGTTTTGTTCCTCTTAGCAGCTTATTCTGGAGTGCTCTCGCCGCATTCTGAGCAGCCCTTATATCATAGAACGATACCATGATAACGCCACGATTCTTGTAAGCTGGATGAAGAACCTGGATGTCTCCAAATTGCTGAACAAGTAAATTTATCCTCAGTACGAAGTTAACGATTCCAAAAATGCTACATACCATACATTTCCTAAATAAAGAGTCCATGGAAACTAAAAAAGCTGCTGAAAGAAGGTACCTCAAAAAGGACCCTCAGCTCATAGTCTTCAACATTGCTACTGATATTTCCAACCAAAAGTGTTCTGGATGGAATTTCCCCTCGATGATGTTCGCCAACAGAATTATTGCCACCTCTCTCCCCATTTCTGTGACCCACAGAAGAAAAAATATCTCCATCTAGTTCCATGCCACCAACACTACTGAAGAGGTCAAACTCATCCAAATCATCTCCTGTATTGGCACGAGATTTACGCCCAACCTCACCCATCACTTCCGCAAAAAGATCATCTTCATCTGGGAGAAGATTTCCAATAGTTTGTGCCTCAATCTCTTCTAAAGATTCAGAAGGTTCTTCCTCACGGTGGGTAACAACTGTGTTTGCAGACATAGGGGATAGCATATCACTTCCCTGTAGCCGCACTGCAAAAACCAGCAAGTTGGAGACACACTCAAGAAGTTAAAGTACAGTAAGTCAGAGCACACAAGTAACGAACTTTCATGATCATATGATGCTGTATTTGTTTAACAATGATGTTTGTTTACCATAGATTTAGGAAGCTGATTGAAAAATGTAAGACAATAAATAAAAAATCATAAAGGAGAACCAGAAGCTTACGTTTTCTACTAAATAAATCAGACATTGAGCTGGAAAATAAACTGCTTTCCCACTGACTACCATTTGTAGTGTTTCTTGCATTAGGGCTAGCAGAGGGGTGCGACCCAGAAAAACTAGATTGTGGCTTCATCTGGTAACTTTCAGGTGTCCAGGAACTCTTTGGCAGGTTTGAAAGTCTATCACGACCAGCTTGGTTTTCAGGCATCAGGTCTGTTTTCAGGAACCCAAATTGCCTCTGGCGAACAAACCAACAAGTATAGTTGAGAAAACAGTTCTAGACATCATAGACACTAGTAGAAGATAATGTCATATGTGAAAAATATGGTACCAGCAATTCTAGAGCTACACAGTTAAAACCCTGAAACAATGAAACGAAGAGTTACCTCTGAAGTAATATGAATATCTTCATGAAAGTGGGAAGTTGTTGAAACACCTCTCTGTTCCATTATATCAGACGGCATCGTGCAGATGACAAGAAAATTTGACTAATAAAACCAAAATCAAAATCTTTTTGAACTTCTATATTTTGTCAACGAACCATATCCTTTCCCCTGAAAAATAAACAAAAAAGTGTTAAATTCAAAGCCAGTGTCCATAGAAACAAAATGCACATCTCAATTGCGAGGAAGATCTTGCAAGAATGACATATAGAAGGGCTCAACCACTCACGTAAAAGCCATAAGATCAAGAAAAAAACTCCACGGATAGAAACAGAAGAATTATATTACAATTAAGCGAACTCAAACCTCCAAATCCAAAGTTAGCAAGTTCAGCCACTCTAGAAGAAAATATCTAAAAGCGAATATATCATACTAGGCTCTTAAATCGCTCCATTTAAGCTCATAGGAATATCTGGAAGAGACGATTAGGTATATTTACAAGCCATAAGACTACAATTCGCCTAACTCCGGATCCTTGTAAAGCTCATTATATACAAACAGCGAACCAACTCTTACCTAATTCACAAATTTGGCACGGAATTAAACCTATTTCAATAAATTAAATTTAAAAACCCTAATCACCAGCTAACAAAATTCAATAAAAAAAAAAAAAAAACTTACCTAATTACAAACAAACACAATTATGCTTCTTCCCAAACAAATTCAAACCAAATTTCCAACAAACAGTGCAGAAGAATGGATCTCGTAAATATATTTACCTCCAGGTATCACGATCCTCGAAGAAACACACAGCTAAACAGCGATGTTAGACAGAGAGATGAGAGAAGAGAGAGAGAGAGAGATAGAACAGAATAATTCGCCTTCTCTTTTATCTTCCTCCTTTCCTTTTTGTTTCCTTCTATCCAATCGCATCCATCAGAGAATATTTAATTCCGAAAAATAAATATATATATAAAAAAAGTGAATCGGCGTTTTCAATTTTTTCTTTTTTTTTTCGAATTTCCCCTCCTCTCACGACGCGTTGTTTCCAACGAATAATTCGTGCGACCGGCGATGATTTAAGCTATTCCGGCGATAGTGTACCCGCCTACGCTCGATTCCGGTACTCTCTCCGACAGAGAGAGAAAACGGAGAGGAGAGAGATAGAGTTTTTTTTTTTTTGGTTTTTTTGGTTTACGGTTAGTTGGTTTAGGGGAAAAAACAAAAGAGAGAAAGAAAAAAAACGATTGAAGGAGAGAAGGATTCTGCTACGCTGTATGTACCATGGATCTAGTGGTTTAGTATGAGCTTGAATCTGGACCGTTGGATCATGATTAAAACTCAATAGTTTTTTATTAAAAAAAAACAAAAGCATAATTAACGGACTTATACACGAGACTCTCGACGGCAAGTCGTCGAGTCCGGCTAATAAACCAAGGAGCCGGCTATTAAACAATGTGATTTGGTATTGGAACCATGTGGTTTTCTTTTTTTAAGTTGTGACTATTTTGTCTGCAAACTTTTTGTTTATATGTTAAAATCAAATTCGGAATTTACACATTTATATTATGAAAGAAAAAATGTATAAAGATAATTGTTATTCATATGATTGACAGTTTCAGATTGAATCAATTTTGGTTATGTTTTAGTCTCGTATATGATTTTTTTTTTTTTTTTTTTTTTTTTTAAAANGTCTCGTAATGATTTTAAATGCAAGTTTTTGTTGGTGAATAATCTGAATTTTTTGTTTGTTTCAACGGAAAAACTCAAAAATACATAAAACAGCTATTAATTAGAGTTTAAGAAATAAGTTATTGTGTTTTTAAGTTTTTACTCTTTGTAAAAAGAATGAAAGAGTTTGAAGTGTAATGTCCTGATTTATTTTTAAAACCCAAAAGATATTTGTATATAACTATATAAGTCTATAATAGTGCAATTGTTTGAGATATGAGTATTTTATATTTCTACTGAGGCCAATGTAATCTTTAGAGATAATGTTTGGTTGGTTTTTTTTTTTGGTAAAAAATGTTTGGTTGGTTGGTTCAACATTATATCTTAAACGCTATTTTCGTTCATTAGTTTCTTTTTATTATTTTTAACGAACTTGAATTATTTCTTTTTACTCTAACTTCAGTCTTTATCATTCTTGTTTTGTTTTTTCTTGCTTTGTTGTTTTCCCTACCTCTCGAGTCCAAGTCTCACTTTAATATTCTTACAAGTTTGTAGCAGAATTCATTTTCCAATAAATAGCATAACAAAATTAAACTAATAATAATTAGCATTGAGTGCAGACTTCAAGTGATGTTGATGTTTTGATGTTTAATCTCTCCATGTTAGCAGATTTAGCATGACTGTGTTAAATAGAAATAACAAATAGAAGAAAGGAGGGAAAATAAAATAGATTTGCAGTCACAATGTCACATAGCCAACCGGCCGTGAAATGTGGCCGAAGGTGAGTGTCGTGTACGATATCTCGTCTGTCAATGTATTTACAAATACTGCACCTCTTATCTATGAATTAGTTTATGTGATTCATAATAAATGTTACTATTTATGTTATTCTTTTGTATATATAAATGTTTAGCTTAAAGATTCATCAAGTGTTTTGTATAGGGATCTCCGTCGCATATTTCAATCTTTTGATTTCATTGAATACAATATACCCTTTTTCTTGGTTGAAACAAAAACAATTTTTGAAAATTTGTCTGCCCCCCACAAATGTATACATTCATGAGCAACGTGTCATATTTCTCCCTGCAAAGAAGGTTATAATCAAACCGGTTCAAGTCGGTTTAGTACAATTTAAAATGCTCGGTTAAGCTCGTAAACTGAAGTCACTAATTTTTTATTTTTTATTTTTGTCTGAGGACTAAACTATAAGTAAGTAAGTAAGCCAAAATTTAACAAGAATCTCATATTATTGGACCGAAACTAAATTTACATATATTATTATATAACTACAAAAACAAAAATCTACGTAAAATAAATTCTGCCAAAATTAAACAAAATCCGATCAATCCAACTCTTCACAACATACATTTCTCTAGCTTAAACAGTTTTTAGCAATATCAAATAAGTGGTGGTCTAGTGGCAGATCATGATATTTTTAAAAAAAGTTTGCACATTGTATCTTTACTTTGACTCTTATTTGGAAGGGGATATTTTAACCAAATTCTGATTTTAACTTCCGAAAAGATATTTGGGCTCCGCTTGGAAGTTTTCCATTAACAAAAACTTGGGTTTTCTGAATTCAAATTCTGCTTGCGGACAAGATGAATTACATATTTTCATAAGTTTACATTTATCTTCTAGTTTACATTAGCGGTTAGCCTTATCCTGAAATAAAAATATTGGAACGAACAAAACAAAAAACGAAATGGTCCAATATTTTTTTCCTAAAATATGTTGAGCTAGAACAAAATCTCAAGACAAGTTTAGAGAGAAAGTTTCTATTCTGGTAGTTGCCGGCCAAGCCAAGCTGAGGTGACCAAAATAAGCCGAGCAAGTGGCGTGAGAGAAAGGGTCATTGTCCGCTATTTTAAATGCTAGGCGCTGCGTGAAGGATTAGAAAAGCATTTGTTCTTAAAGATGCTCTTCTCAACGTATCCACGTGTCAATGTTTCATTTGTTTACACATCAAAAGCTGACCAGCAAATCCCAGAGTTGGATGTGATCGTCTACTTACTCCCCCATCTAAAATCTCAGTGCGCCCTTTCTCTTACGACCCGTTAGATTCATCCACATTACGTGTGCAACACTCACGATAAAGAAGAACTTTAACCGTATTTAACCGAACCTAACCTGATTTGAATTAGTAAGTACCAATACCAAACCGTCTACTAGCTTCAAATCAGTAAACGAGATTTGTTTAAGATTAGCATTTAATAAATCTTTTGTTGTAGACTTTGTAGTGTCACGCTGGTCTCACATGCCTACATCCTTGGAAGTTTGGAACAGTACGGGTCTTTAATAATTTATTTTTATTTATGATACTTAAGTTAACATTCAAAGATATTCAAAACTTGAGAATGAGATCATTGGTAAGAGAATAATTTATTTTGAGCAACGCTAGTACAATGTTAAATATTTAATTCTTCCAACTACAAATAATACTCTATCAGGTCTTAACCTGCAGTGTACCGCGGGACAAATGTTACATTTATAAATTTTAAAATTCACGATTTGAAAGTTTGCTTAAAACGTAAATATAAAACTCTAATTGATCTATAAAAGATATTAAACGAATCAAAGACATAGTGACTCGTTGATCTTTATGATACAAAAGCTTGTTTAAAAATTCTGATTTCAAATTTCAGTAAACCGCTGATCTTTATGATACAATGCAATTTTTTCACATTTTTAAGTGATTTTTTTTTTGATTGAATAGTTTTGTTCTTTATTTTTATTTTTGTCAAAGTTTATTTACTTTTCATTCAAAAATATTAAAAATTTTTTAGATGTGTGTTAAATTAAATATTAAAATATTAAAAATCACGTTTTGTTTTACTAATTAAGTAAATTATGTCCGTTTTAAAAAATTCAAATCACAACATATATGAAAAATATAATTTAGATTTTATTTACTATATAGATTATGTATTGATTCAATTTTTTTAAAAAAATATGATCATAAAAAGATGAGAGGTAAGTTTTTAATAAAAATTTTAAAATATTTCTAAATTAAAGGGAAATAACTTTGTTAACAAAATTAGAGGGGAGAAAAAATTCAATATTTCCTTAAATAAATTCAATAGGTGAGAGCAGAGTTTAAAAACTTTGGCTAGTAATTAATATCGAACTCTCTAATGTTAACACATCAGCATTTTTTATTTCTCTATTAATATATAGGGGATACAGTATATGCTTTACCCATAACAATAGTTTTCTGTTTTATCCGTTGTAAGTTGTATTAATACACACTAATTTTGTTATAAGAAATGTAGACAAATTTAAAATCTATGACACACAAAATTTTGGTTTATGAGAATCAATATATAGATGAAATTTTGCTGCAGTGGGAATTCAATAGTATTTGACTTTAACCTGCTTGAAAGATCAAACGAATACTATGAAAATAAATAGTAGAATAAGCAAAAGCCTTCACGTGCTAAATCTTGAAGAACACGATTGGACAGAACAGCAAGACAGAAGCAATAACCAATGGAATTATGGAACATCATATAAACTTTTTAGATATCATTGGATAATTAAACTAAATAATATTATAATGATTTTTTGAATTATTTGGTTGTTAATATGGTCCACCCGGTCTCTTCTCCAGATCCCGTTATCTGTATAGATTTCCGTCGGTTTATTTATTTATATTTTTCTATTGATTTTTAATATTAATTAATACCATCGAATAAATTATTATTCCGTGCTATTTCCTAATTTCTGTCAGCAATTTACATTGGTCTGTGTATCTAAAAGGTTTATATTAACTTTAAATACATATCTAATTTACGACGCCAAAATCCAATAATGCAATTCCCTTAACTATTGTTTTTAATTTTGACTTTTTACAATACTATTTGATAACAAATATAATAGTTTAAATTAAAGCTGACTTTATAATCAAATTGATAAGGTTTACCAACCACTTATCTATATTTGTTGTAGAGAGTATCCAGATTCGGCAAAACAAAAGTGGTAAAAATAATATTAGACAGCTAATAAATCTAGGAATTTGATATTTTAAAGTGGACTTGTATAAGTTCTTTTTTTTTTTTTTTTTTTTTTAACACTGAGATTTTCATATATGAATCAAATGGAGAAACACACCTCTACAAGGTTTGTACCAGTAGGCACTAAAGTACAGAGGCAATATAAGGCATAACTTAAAAACACAAAGTACTTAAGCAAAAAAAACCATTCTAAAAAACGTAAGACCTCACAGTAATGAGGATTCAGAGCGAAGAATCTCTTGGAGCCAAGAAGGGCTGTTTCTGGCAATGTAAGATGGGTACCGATGGTCTCTGGTTACACTAGTAGCGATTGCCAAAGCCGGTTGATTACCTGATTGATCCACATACTCTAGAGACCATTCATCAAAGCCGCTTAAGAGGTGTAAAATTTTAAGAATAAGCGAATTGAGACCAGGGAAAGCAGAGGGACATATCATCGCTGATCTAGTCTCAATAGAGGAGCCTTGGAAGATCACCTTGGAGCATCTCATATTACTCAGACATTCTGCAGCCCATAACAAACTCAACAAGTCATTTTCGACAACAGAGCTTGTTTTGGAATAGGAGCGGCGACTAGAGAGTGATCCCCAGATGATTGCGTGCAATCCAAGACACACCACTATGCAGATCACTATTCACCCATGATGATCCAAAGTTGCATTTTACAACATTCAGAGGAGGTTTAGACCATTGCTGTAATGGAATTGGGGTTTGTATGGAAGGGCCAACGTGAGCTGAATCTTTATGGTGAAGATCTGACCAAAATATTTTATAACTAATGATATAAGTTTATTTAGTTTTAGCAATACTGAAAAGTACTTTTATACTTCTAAAGATCTAAACCACGTTTTCGAAAAATATACTCCCTCCGTTTTTTAATATATGATTTTTGTTGAAAATATTTGATTTAAAAAAGATGAATTTTCTTACTTTTTTATGTATAATTATTAATGATAAATTATAGAATTCAAGAAAAATAACTAAACATTATTGATTTAGAGCTGTTGGAAACTATAAATCATAAAAAAATAATGTATTTTAATATATTTGTTTATTATATTTGAAAAACTAGAAAATCATATAAGTAATAAAGAACAGAGGGAGTAATAAGTATCCAAAATACCCAAATACCCAAATTAAAATTTGTTGCGCTATTTGCGGGATTAATAGGCCGAGAGCCCGAGACATTACATAGATATTGGGCCTTAAGGCCCACTTATACCGGATTAAACAAAACCCCCGAACCCCAAATTTCACCCCACCCGTTACTACTAGTCGTCCTCTCTTTGAGCACTTGCTTTTAGATTCAATCGAAACACACACAAATTCGCACGCCTCCGCTTCTGGCCGTCGCCATCGGAATATTCCATTGTCACTGCCGTGAAATCATCTCATCAAATCATAAGTATGGAACTGGTTGAGCTGAATTTCTCTTCTATTTTTACGATTTGTTATCATGAATCCTTCAATTTACGTATCGCGTGTTTTTTTTTTAAGCTGGGTTTTAACTAGAATTGTGTGGATTTAGTGGGGAAAAAGGAGAGCGAGGTGTCTGCAATGGAGATCGACGATCCGAAATCCGAAAGCTCTGATCAGATCCTTCCCAAGTTCTCGATCAATGGTTAGTTTTCATTTTTCAGGGAATGCAAATATACCCAATTGATTCTTTCGGTGTTTTTGAGACTAATTGGTGGTATTGAGTTTAATTGTATAAGTCTGCTAAGTTTTTGAATCGATGCAACATTGCATTTTGCTTTTCAGTTCTGCAGCTGATGAAATCTTCTCAGGCGCAACATGGTCTGCGTCATGGTGACTATACTCGCTATCGGTATTAATATCAAACACTAACCTCATTGGCTTACTTGGGCTTTTCAAAAACCTAGGTAATTTTCTAAAATCTGTGTTATTTTGTTGTGTAGGAGATATTGCTCAGCACGGCTGAGGAGGTTATACAAGTCCTTAAAATTTACTCATGGCCGTGGCAAGTACACTCGACGAGCCATACTTGAATCAACTGTCACTGATGTTAGGTATCTATTTTGCTCTCATCTTTATTCCTTCCAAGCTGAGGAATTTGTTAGAGAGGTGTCACTTGAGTTCCTGGCTTATTGTGATTTTGCGTTTAGCTGAACATAAAAGAAAAAACGTGAAGGCTTGGTTGTTGCTTCCACTAGAAATTAATAAGTGAGTTTACTGTACTCATGCTCATAATTGGGTTAATGTTATGTCTTCATTTGAAATAGGTTCCTTCATGTGGTTTTCTATATGGCGGAAAGAGCTTGGAGCCATGCAATGGAAAAAAGACAGCTACCAGATGGGCCTAATGCACGGCAGCGGATATATTTGATTGGTAGGCTGAGGAAGGCAGTTAAATGGGCTTCGCTTTTCTCAAGTTTGTGCTCTATTAAGACAGATTCCCGGACATCTCTGGAAGCTGAGGTATTTCTGTGACCCCAGGTGTTGCAGTATTCACAAATTTTACATATAACATATCTACTGCTTTGAAAGGAAGAAGAGAATACCTCTGTTTTAGGCTTTTGAATTTGTTGTTTCATGTAAAATTTATGTGTACCCTATAAACACTTGACATGAGTCATCATGCTTTATCTTACTGTTTTATAGGCATATGCATCCTATATGAAAGGTACTCTGTTGTTTGAGCAAGATCAAAATTGGGAAACTGGCTTGGCATGTTTCAAAAACGCCAGGTTTGTCTTTGTTCAATATCGTCATTTTGCAATTTGGTAAGTTTTTTTTTCTGAAAATTACCCCCTGTTGCAGAGCCGTTTACGAGGAACTTGGGAAATATGGAGATCTAGAGAACCAAGTTCTTTGCCGGGAACGGGTTGAGGAGCTTGAGCCTAGTATTCGATACTGCTTACACAAAATTGGCAAGTCAAACTTGCACACATCTGAACTTCTTCAGATTGGTGAGATGGAAGGCCCTGCATTGGATCTTTTCAAAGCAAAGATTGAGGTACGTATAAATATTCACGATCAAGAATATCATTTTTCTGTCGTCATAACCAAAGCAAGTGAGTAACTGTATATATATGTTTCAGTAATCCACATATTGCAGCAGAAAGTTTTTGTCTGTTAGTTTTTTCATCTGTTGTTAGGAACTTAGAGTCTAGCTTTTGACCTATAACCAACACACATGAATAACTTATAACATGTATAAGTATCGTGGCTACTCTTGATTGTCTTGCAATGGTTTAGTGGTAAACTATTTCTCAGCTCTCGCAGACATTTTGGTCTATAATTATGATGTATATTACTCACTGTCACGTAGGCTGCTATGGAAGAGGCCAGATCTCAACAAGCTGCATCTCTTACAGAGTTTAATTGGCTTGGCTACAGATTTCCAGTTTCCAACCCAAAATCTCGGGTTTCTATCTTAAAAGGTTTGACTAACTCTAATAGCATAGCTCTAGATATGGGAAAAGTTTGGTTTGCCTTTACAATGGAGCGACTGTTATGCGTTACCCTATTAAGATGACCTGCCTTTATAGAATGTTGAGCACCTCTCTGAGGCTCTTATTCTTTGTTCCTTTCTTCAGCCCAGGATTTTGAGAAGGAGCTACAGGGTCCAACAGCAGAATCTCTCCCTGCAGAGAAAAAGCTAACCATATTTGATAAATTATTCACTGCATACCATGATGCCAGGAATACCATACGCAGTGACTTGGTGAGTGGATTTACAAGACATCTTCAGATTTATTGATTAGGTTCACCGAAAAGGTTTACCTTTGTAAAAACTTTTGAAAGTGTAGACAAGTTTATTCATCACAAAGATTTTTGGTGCATTGCTGTTTCTTTGATTGATTTTACTGAGGAGCATACTATTTTTAGGTAAGTGCAGGAAATGCTGAATCTGTTAAAGATGACCTAAATGGTTTGGACAAAGCTGTTGGAGCTGTGCTAGGACAAAGAACCATTGAACGGAACCAGTTGTTGGTTAAAATAGCAAAGAGTAAACTGAACAGGAAACGTGATGATAAAAGTGAAAAGGTTACTAGGCCTGAAGAGCTTGTTCGATTGTATGACCTTCTATTACAGGTAACCATTGTTAACCTGTTTTATTTTTCAGAAGCAGATTTTGTTTGTTAAGCCATCAAGGAGACATCACCTGTGTTTCTTTTTTCAGAATGTCGCTGATCTTTCTGATCTCATTAGCTCTGGAAGAGACAGGAAACCTGAAGAGATTGCCTTTGAAGAAGAGTGTCAGCGCAAAAGCTTGGCCTTCCGTGCTGAAAGGTTTAGTACTCTCACATTATTGTATTTTTTTTAGGGCGGTTGCTTTTGAGTTGTGGACTTCCTTTAGTATTCACATGATTTAAGCACCTTTGGTTAGAGTGAAATCCTCCAAGTCCTTTCTCTAATCCCTAGCTATACGTGATATTAGTAAATCATCCTCTTCGCCAACTTTGTGGTCTATATTATAACCACTTATTTTATTCCTTATATTCACGTAGTCTTTTCCATATATTTACTGATACATTTATATTTTCATTGCCCTTGACTGAATTTGCTAACGATATCTTCCCAAATCTCTTTCAGGTGCTTCTACTTGGCAAAGTCATATAGTCTAGCAGGAAAGAGGGTTGAAGCATACGCCTTGTATTGTCGAGCTAGATCTCTTGCTGAAGATGCCCTGGACAAGTTTCAAAGCATAGCTAAGAAAGATGAGGTATTGAGCTCATCATTTATTGGTCACCTCATACATGGCTTCCATAATCCTTGAATAGCAGTGTACTATGTTACCTCGTATCGACTGGATATAGGCATAAGGCACGACTGAATATCGTAGATATTCTTTTTACTGAAGAAATATGAATTTTGACTAACTTTTTCGATTAATGCTCAGGGAACAATCCAGGAACTGAAGACACTGAGCAAAGAATGCAGAGCTAACAGTTGCATAGAGCATGCGACTGGGATTATGGAGGAAGAGAAGGCTCCAGAGAATCTGTCAAAGAAAATCTCAACTATATCGCTAAATGATACAGCTACTAAGGTACAATCTCACTATCCTGCCTTCTTGATTAGTAGCTGATGGTGTAAAACTTATCTACATGTCTAGTTTATTTTTTCAACCATGTTAATACTCCTGGTGTCTGAAAATTGTTTGATAAATATTGTGCCAGATGTGATTTGCTAAGTGATTTCTGATCATGTGTTTTGTTTGGCACATCCTCCTGAGCGCATTAAACCTCAATTATCATCAGAAGCTTTTCGTTATGCTGTTGGATTTCGAGTTGTTATGTAGTTTTGCAATGTCTCTTAATCAAACTGCATTCTAATGGTTTTTTTTCCCTCTTATATTATATGTTAAACCAGGTGGAGAAATACCTGTTAGACAAGCTCGATGTGTATGAATCTGTGGTTGGTGATTCAAACACGAAAACCGCCCCAAAGATTGAACGGTTCCCACCCGCATTCCAATCCATACCGCGTAATCCGATAGTTTTAGACCTCGCCTACAATTGCATCAACTTCCCAGTTATTGAAAACAGAATGAAGAAAGACCGTAAGGGATTCATCAGCCGTCTGTGGGGATGAAATTTCAACCTCGTTTCTTTCTCAGGTTAAAAGAATCTCTGATTCACTCTCCCTTTCTTACCAGACTCTTGAGACTTGGTGTTGCTCTTAGCTTCTGAAACGAAATGTATGAGTTTTTGTTTCTAAATTTGTCATTTTTTGAGAGAATCACAGTCTAGACCGAGGATTACATTTTGCTCTTCTTCCTTTAGTGACACTTGAAGTTTTGGAAATATAGACATTTTATTATCATATGAGTTGTCTCTTCTGATTATATAATAATTACAAGATCAGATTCTTGAGCATTGTAGACTCAAATCAAGAATGTTACATTCTAAAACATTCTCTGTAGATAAGGTTCTCTCTCATACAATGTAATTTAGTATAAGTTTGATCCCGGTAATTAGGAGAAGAAGAGGAGCGGGATATTCGTGGAAAACAAAAGTGTTACTATTTAATAGTAGTAATAGCTTTTAGTTTCTCACACGTTTAGGAGGTTCTACTTGTCCACTCGGAGTTAAGTATCAATTTAAAGTCAACTACTTTGGATTTCATCTTCCTGATTTATTTGCAGTAAATACTCTCTTAATTTCATCAATTAGTTGGGACTCGCGAATCTATGAATGCCCGCATGCCTGTAACCTAATAATATCATCCATACCACACCTCATCAATCAATCTAAATTGCTCTTTAGCTTAAATCTCCCTTATTATTTACTAGAAGTTTCATCTTTTTGTAAGGTTGTAGTATAGTTTATTCCCTCCAAGAAGCAGGAAGTGGTGGGGGGGTTATAGTGTGATATGGCCGTGACTGACATACTATTATATTTATAAGCTTCCCATAAATATACATGAGTTTGTATGGTTAGTTAATTTAATAATAAAAATGACAGGGCATGGAAGGTTTCAAAGGTTATGAACACGATCACCACCACCACAAGAACAAAAACAACAAGAAGAAAAGAGAAGAGTAGAAAGAAGAATGAGCTAAATTTTTGTTTTTGTCTCCATCGCACGATCTCTTCCCTTAATTTCCGCCCATTTTCCCCACTTCTCAACCAACCCTAATCCCCAAAATAAGCTTTTTGATTTTCCAAACACGACAAAACACAATTCCTTTCTTTCTTTCTTTCTTTTCGTTTTCTGTAATTAGCTCGCTCTGTCTGCATCTCCGGTAATCGGATTTTTTCCCAAGTGGAAGAGACACTTCCCTACGAGGAAGACGACGACGACGAATAAGAAGAAGACGGTGGAGGAGGAGGAGGAAGAGAATCGCTCTGGGTCTCTTGCTTTCCCTGCAGAAGAAATGCATTTCGCTAAGCTCGATGATTCTCCCATGTTTCGGCAACAGGTTCCTTTTTTTTTGTCAAAAATGAGTTTCGATCGTCTCTGTTTCCGTTGCTCTGTTTAATCTCTAATGCCGCATTCTATGATCATATAAAATTTCAAATTTTTTGTTGAATTCAGATACAATGTGGAAACATATACATTTCATCTATTTCAATCCGGTAAAGACGGTCCAATTTAGATATATGGTTTTAAGCCAAAATTCAATGATGTTGATTGATTTGTGAGGCTCGAATTCTGCAATGTTGGTCTTTTATTTGCTTTGTCTAGATGTCAAAATCTAGGAGTTGACTTTAATCACTATTGATCATTTTAAATTGGTCAATCTTTTGAGGCTTCACCTGTAACTGTAAATTCTTTGATTTTGTGTTGAATCTGCACCAACGTTTAAGTGATTAAAAGTTTCGTTTATGAAACAGATGCAATCTATGGAAGAGAGTGCGGAGTTGCTGCGCATGCGATGTTTAAGGTTCTATAAAGGATGCAGAAAATACACGTAAGCTCTTTACACTATTTTCTGTTTGAGTAAGAAATTTTCCTACATTGTGACTTTTTTCTTTGGGTTTATTAGGGAGGGACTCGGAGAAGGCTATGATGCAGATATTGGCTTTGTAAATGCACTTGAATCTTTCGGAGGAGGCCACAATGATCCTATCTGTGTTGCTTTTGGAGGTGTGCATACCTTGTGTTTACTGTTTCCTCAATTTTAGATATTTGAAATTTTGCATCAGTTTCTCTTTGTTCCTCATTTTTTATCTTTGTTGGAGTCATTTCAATTGAAGGAAATATGTTATTTTCTCAGGTCCTGTCATGACAAAATTCACAATTGCTCTACGAGAAATCGGAACATACAAGGAAGTTCTTCGTTCCCAGGTACTGAAATCCATTGCCTATGTACCACTGTATGTGGATCTCATGATACTGAGGTAACTGCATGGCTAAATTATGATGTCTTGTCAACGCTTTTCAGGTAGAACACATGCTGAATGACCGGTTGCTTCAATTTGTGAATGGTGATGTCCAAGAAGTTAAGGTATATTCGTAGTATTAGTTACCACACAAAATGTTGTAGCAAATCTACTCTGATAATCCTTTAAAATTCTTGCATTCTATGTTCAGCGACTTATATCCATCTTTAATTTCTCTCACACAGGAAGCTCGTAAACGGTTTGATAAAGCTACCATTACATATGATCAGGTGCGTTGAATGACTTCAGAATATGTCAATTGATGGGTAAAATTATGGTTTCCCAGCTTGTTACCATAAACATTCTTCCTGTTTGTAAACCTACATCTTTATTTATGTGCATCTAAATGAAACAGGCACGAGAGAAATATCTTTCATTAAGGAAGAGTACGCGTTTGGATGTGGCTGCCACAATTGAGGAGGTATATAAAAATCTTACTACTTTTTTGAAGTCTTGGGTAACAACTAGTCACAGATAATCTTCACTATCTTTTCTGCAAAAACTAACTTGGTAGAGAGACATTTCAGGACCTACATAGTGCAAGAACGACGTTCGAACAAGCCCGGTTTCATCTGGTAACCGCTTTGTATTCAGATGCTACATATATTTGACAGGATATTCATTTGTATAACCGTACATAATAATTGCTTACTTCTTCCTGGGCAGGTTAGTGCACTCTCTACTGCAGAGGCTAAAAAGAGATTTGAGTTTTTGGAAGCAGTCAGTGGGACAATGGATGCTCATCTCCGTTTCTTCAAACAGGCAAGATTTTTCTTGAAAACAATTTTCAGAAGCAAGACCACCGATAACTTTCTTTCCTTGGAACTAATCAGCTTGGTTTTACAAGGAAACCTATCATACAATGGATTTTATTCCTGATTTTTGATAAGAACCACTTGATCCGCTTTCTCACAAGTGATTCCTTATTTCAGGGATATGAGCTACTACATCAAATGGAGCCTTTTATTAATCAGGTATGATACTCCTTGCAGCAAGTTTTTCATTTTCAGAGATTTCTCTGTAGCAAATCCTTTCTTGTCCAAGCAATAGTGCAAGGTATCTGTGTCTAATTGAAATTTTATGGCAGGTGTTGGCTTATGCACACCAGTCTAGAGAATGTGCAAATTATGAGATGGCATCACTTAATGAAAGGATGCAGGAATACCAAAGGCAAGTTGATCGTGAAACTAGAAACTCTAATGGTTCTCCAACAGGGGATGGCATGAGACATAACTCAAGAAACTCACAGAAAGTCATCGAGGCCGTCATGCAATCTGCTGCAAAAGGAAAGGTAAAGAAATATCTTTTGTAGTGAGGCTTACTCATCATACTACTCTCACATTTTATACGGTCTTGTTTTATATTTTCGAGTTGAGTTACTGTCCCCCAGGTTCAGACTATCCGACAAGGGTATCTGTCTAAACGTTCCTCAAACTTGAGAGGTGACTGGAAAAGAAGATTCTTTATCCTTGATAGCCGTGGGATGCTATACTATTACCGCAAGCCATGGAATTGGTCTTCAGTAAGTTGCAAAACCAAAAAAAATTGTGTTTTTTTATCATTCCTTCAGAAAACATATAGATAACATTTGTGATATACTGTATCTTTACTGAATCTATGAAGCTCTGTGTATCAGGGAAATGGAAGTCGCTCTGTTGTTCATAGGAATATGACTTCAGAAAACAGTCCTGGGCTGCTAAGTCGGTGGCTGTCTTCTCATTATCACGGTGGTGTGCACGATGAAAAACCAGTTGCACGTCACACCGTCAATCTGCTGACCTCAACGATCAAAGTTGATGCAGATCAGACCGATCTAAGATTTTGCTTTCGAATAATTTCACCAACAAAAGTTTATACACTGCAGGTATGTTTGCAAGTAAAAAGATCCTCAGATTCTTTTACCTATTAATACTTACCGAAACTTCTATTAGGATTCAGGACATTTTTTCATTTCTCTTCCATCATCCCCGAATGACCAGAATTTTTTATATCGTTATTGATGTAGGCAGAGAATGCGCAGGATCAGATGGACTGGATCGAAAAAATAACTGGAGTAATTGCTTCGTTGTTGAGTTTCCAGACACCTGAACGAGCAATCATGGTTAGATTTATAGGTGTTACTGCTGATTATTTCTTGTCTGATCCATTTTCGCTGTTGACTAATATATTATTTACCGGCAACTCGACCAGCGTCTTTCTACAGTGGACGGAGGTGATACCTTCTCTGCAAGTGATTCTGGTTCTTTAGCAGATCCATATGATATCGAACAGGTAGATAGTGGAGAATCCACTTTGGAAAATCCTATGACAGGAGGAAACCGTTCGAGGTTTTCAGGGTGCTTGCAGCAACATGATATGGTAAAGACTGAAAAGCCAATTGACGTCTTGACAAGAGTATCGGGGAATGAGAAATGTGCAGACTGTGGTGCTCCTGAACCTGATTGGGCCTCTCTGAACCTCGGTGTTCTTATTTGTATTGAGTGTTCTGGTATCCATCGTAACCTTGGTGTTCACATTTCAAAGGTTTGCCATCAAAACTATACATTTAGCAAACCTTCACTCTTTTCACAAAGGGGAAAGCTTTAACTAACATTTGCTCTATAAATTTGGTATAACTTATCCAACCTGTCGTGCAGGTCAGATCACTCACTCTTGATGTTAAAGTATGGGAACCATCGGTCTTGACACTATTCCAATCGTTAGGTAACGAATATGTAAACTCAGTATGGGAGGAGTTGTTGAACTCGGAGAGTAGATCTTCCAGTGCTAGTAGGTCTTCAGGGTAAGTGACTCGAGTACTTGTAATGGGGAGAAGAACGAAACTACTTCTTAGTATTTACAGTCTTAAAAAATTTCTGTTTTTCAGCACTCCCAAGTCAGATCGACCAAGAAAGTTGCTTGTAAGGAAGCCTGGTTTCAATGATCCCATTTCTGTGAAAGAGTTGTTCATACACGCAAAGGTATATGTCACTCTGTGAATTAATAAGCAAAGCTTTTGAAGATCTCATGTCCATCCATTGCTAATATAATGACTAATTACAGTACTCAGAGAGGATATTTGTCCGCAAAGCAATAGACGGTCAGCATTTCCAGGCAGTTTTCCAAGAGCTTTGGGAGAATGTCCGTGCCAACGACAAGAAATCAGTTTACAGGCACATTGTCTGCTCTGAAGCGGATGTGAATGCTCTACGTGGACAAGCATCATACACTGTGTCTTTGCCCTTATCAAAGATGATGCAACTGGAAGCGAAGGAGGAAACCCTTGCAGCCAAATTCAAGAGCATTGAAGAGGAGTTTCAAGAGAATCCAGAGGGATATTCAAACTCAAGAGGTGACGGGGGAAGTATGGTCAGAGAAGAAACTTCAAACGACTGTTCGTTGCTTCACCTTGCTTGTCTTTCTGCGGATATCGGTATGGTGGAACTATTGCTTCAGTATGGTGCAAAAATAAATGCAACTGATTCAAAAGGTCGGACTCCACTTCACCATTGTATTATCAGCAGGAGATATGCAATTGCAAGGTTGCTACTTATGAGGTAAACTCTATACACTTCATCTTGAGATTTGTTAGCACTGGTCTTATCAACCATGGAGTTGAATTATAAGTCTGATACAATGATTCAATAACAGGGGAGGAGATCCAAATGCTGTGGATAAAGACAGTAACATACCGGTCAAATATGCTTCAGAGACGGACCTCAATGACAATGAACTGATTGCTATGTTAACAGACTCCAAAAGATGATAACACTGGTGAATCGAATTTGACCATTTCATTTGCTTATCACAATGAAAGCAGAATGGTATAGCACTAGAGGAGTGTTGCTCGACTGAACTCTTTTCGCCTTTCGGCCTTTTAGTTCGTTTTCGTACTCTTTTTTTGCCCATATGATCGGCGATTTGTTCATGGAGAGCGTAGAGAATACATGTAGATTTTCTTTTTGGCTTGTTAGGTTGATATACTTGTTTATACGCTGGTGTACATATGGTCTTTTTATGGGTTGTATGTTCTGTAAGATGAGAACCTTTGTTTTGGTTTCACTATGAGATCTTTTTTTGTTGTTTGTGTAATGAAAGACAGACACCAAATTTTTTTACTTTTCTTTTTGAGTCATCTGCATTATCATCTTTTGATACTGATGAATAAAGAACATTATATAATTTTTATCATCATTGTAACATTCTGTACATCAAATCTTTTACAAAACTGAAAATGCAGAGTGACTGACGCTAGACATGATCACGTGTTCAGTTACTATAAAACTGCTGTCTCTGTTCTTGAACAGGATTTTTCATAGAAATTGCAGATTAAACAGCTCAAATGTGTCTCTCATTCGTCGTCAAACTTCTGAGTGTCATCATCAATGGAAACTGCTGAGAAGTAAATCCAATGGGTCCGTTCTGAAGCAAATGAATTGGTCCAGAAGAGTTTATGAGCAGAGACTGCAAATACTTGACGGTAACTGAAAAAATAAACAATGACGTATCAGAAGATTGAGACTGAGTAGAGAGCATCAAAAGTGAGAGGATGAAGCTTTTAAAGAATAAATCAGGTTAGGATCAATGTTACCTTTTTCCACGATTGCAACCCTTCAGCAATGTTCAGGTCGGCCAAGATATTTTCTGTTAACCAAACTAAAACCATCAGTCTCCTTCTTTAGCCACCAAAGGGAAAGAAGAAAGTATATCTGCTTTTGGCTTTCCGTCTTGAATCTATGGAGCTGCATCAGCTTCCATTCTTTGGTTTGAGGAAATGCAACTTTCATTCATTAACTCAATAACACTCGAAGAATCAGGAATATATTTTAGTCGAACCATGTTCTCCATAACCTTCTCAGCTGCCTTCATTTCTCCCACTTTAGCAAAACCAGAGAGTAGAGCCCGGCATGTTGAAATACTTAGCTTACACCCATCCTCAACAGCGTTCTTAGCAAACATTTGATCTACAAGCATGAGTGCTTTTGTCGTCATCCCTTCTTTCAGAAAAGCAGTAATGATAACACTATACATTATGTTGTCTGGTTCAATTCCTGCAGCAATTGCCTCATCAAATACAGAAAACATTTCAGATCTTCTACCCATTTTATCATACCCGTTTAGAAGAGATGTGTAAGTTATAACAGTAGGCATCAGATTAGCTTTCCGCATGTGGTGAAAGAGCTCTTTTGCAGCTTCCAAGTTTCCTTCCTTGCATAGATAATCTATCATAATGTTGTATGTTACATCATTGGGCTTGCCAAACCTATCAAATGACCCATCCATTAGCCGATTTATCACTTCTTCTTTTAATTCTGTTTTTCCAAACTTAAAAACCCAATTGATCAAAGCATTGAAAGGGGCGGTACTTGAAGCACAACCTTCCTCATTTGTTTCAAAGATGGTTATAGCTCTTTCCATATCGTTCAATCTGCAACACCCATCCACGAGTGTTGTGTACACAAAACTATCAGGAACTAATCCCATTAGTTTCATCTCATCAAATAACCGAAAAGCCTCTGCTAGATCCCCAGACTTGCAATATCCATCTATAATTGTACAGTAAGTCACTGCATTTGGGGGAAAACCTTTACCTGACATATCATCAAGCAGTTCCTTAGCTTTTTCAATTTCACCAGACCTGCAGAAGCCACCAAGCAACATGTTGTATATGATGACATTAGGAGTCAAACCTTCTTGAATCATCTCATCAAAAATACTTGAAGCCTTTTGCATATTTCCCAACTTAGAAAATCCATCGATGAGAGTACCATAAGAGAATACATCAGGTATAATACCCTTTCCACGCATTTCATGGAAAATCTCCTCGGCATCATTTACTTTACCGTTTTTAACAAGACCATTCATAAGAACAGTATATGTTTTAGCATCACCCAAGATCCCTTGTTCAACCATGGATCTGAATGCTGAACATGCCTCTATTACTTTCCCCTTTTTACAATACTCATTGATCAAACCCGTGCAAAGAACCTTATTTGGAATTACACCACATTCCAGCATCTCTTTCACGTACTTATCTGCAGATGCAAATTCCCCTGTCTCTATATATCCACTGATAAAAGCTCCATAGGTGAAAGCATCAGGCTTTAATCCGTTCTCGACCATTTCAGCCAGAAAAGACCTTGCTTCGTCCATTCTTTTAGCTTTTGAAAGGCCAATTATAAGGGAATTGTAGCAAAAGGTGTCTGGTGCGATTCCTTGTTCTTTCATTTCTTTTAACACCCTTACTGCATCTCCAAACCTACTTTTCTGGAGAAAGGTTTTGATCAATGTGGTATATATAACAACATTGGGTCTGCAACCACTTCCACCCATTTCCTTCACAATGTTATAAGCTCCATCGAGATCCCCAGAAGAACACATGCCTTTTACCACTGTACCATAAGTATATGGAGATATGACAATGTTCCTCTTTTTCATTTCAACAAGTAACTCATAACCCTTAAGTACATTCTTTTCTCGAAAGTATGCCTCGATCAAACTAGCATAAGCCTGAGCACCTGGTGTCACTCCAGATGCGATCATCCCATCAAATAGAGCCTTTGCCTTCTCCATCGCCCCTTCCTTTGACATCACACAGATAAAATAATCATACATCTTAGGATCGATGCTAATCCCATGTGACACCATTTCATGGACTAGTCCGTTTGCAGCATCTGCATCTCTGCCCTTCAGTAAACCATCGATCAGTATACTAAAAGTTACATTATCCGGAAACACACCAAAACTATTCATCTCTACCAGCAAAGATTTAGCATCTTCTAATCTCTTTCGCTTACACAACCCATCTATAAGTATATTGTACGATTGCTTCGATGCCACCAATCCTTTGCAAATCATTGAATTCTTCAACTCAAGTGCTTCATACAAATCTCCCTTTTTACACAACGATTCGAGCACCAAACTATACACATTCAAAGTCGCCGTCCTGAATTCTTCTTCGGTTTTGAGAAGAACATCTTTTGCCAACTGAACATTCCCACCCCTGCAATGTGCAACAATCAACATTTCATAACTCTGAACATCAAATACTACATTTCTCTCAACCATCCCCTTATACGCATCCCAAAACAAACCCAGACGATTCCTCTTCAATAACGCATCCAACAAATGGTTACATCGTGCCAAACTAGGAACCAATTCCAAATCCTTAGAGCTCGAAATCACAAATACAGCTTCATCCAAAAACCCTTTCTCAATGTATCCATCAATCAAGATCCCAAATAGAACTCCATCATCACTCTTTCCCGGAAACTCTCGCGAACATCTCACTATCGAACTCCAAACCTCAGCTACAGGCCACTTCCTTTCAATCATCCGGATTATAACACTATGAGCTTTCCCAAAACTACCGAAATTACACAAAACCAAAGCGAGTAACGAAAACGAATCCAATTTCTGCTCCGTAACTTTTTGAGAATCGACCCAATTGAAGAAACTCAAAAGCCTCGAAGGATCATCGACGCGCTTGGATCGTAAAACGGAGAGAACCACGTCTGGATTTATTTCGATTGAAAGATTCGAAGATACCAGAGTGTCACGCCAGTTCACCTGGTTGAGGATTCCCGCTATTTCAGCTGATGCGTCGGAAATTTTCTCAATGTTAACGGAAAATGATCGGAAAAGTAAACAATTCGCTCTTAAAGCCAAATATCTCTTCCTGAACAACGTTGATCCCATCATCTCCGATACCGGAGATTCTCGTCGGAGAAAAGGATTAAATCGAAACGATCAAATTAAACCATTATTTAGAACAATATTTATAAGGCCTACTATTTAGTTGGGCTTTGGGCCCAAATATTTAAAATCGCTAATATGTCTGAATATATTTATATCCCATGGTTTCTCTTATTGTTATTTATTTTTTTGTTGTAAAGAATTTTTTTTTTTTTACAATCGTAAATCACGTGTAATTTCCTGAAAATGGAAAATAAACCTACCAATTCTTTATTCATAGACAGTGAATTAAATAATAGTATATAGGTGTGGAGAATTCATATGGGAGAGATATGATGAAGATCCCCACTAAAGTTGAAATTCAAATGGTGCATGAATGTTTACCCAAATAGATAGTGTGTGAAATGCATGGTTTGACCAAATTTCTTTCTTATTTTGTTTTGACGTGAGAAAAAATTTGAGAGAAAAGTCTGACGGGTATGGGTAAACATTAACTAATAATAAATCGTTTGTTTTAAAAGTTCTAAAACGTGTTATTGTTAATTCCGCAACATGTTGGTGTATATTTTACATGTAGTCTAGACGATTTCTCTGTATATGTACGTGAGGGATAAAACATATTTGGTGGGTCTAAAAAAGCTGTTTAGAGAATCTAATAATATCCCTCTAGCTTAATACATGAACGTAGAAAGAAACTTTTTGCATACTAGCCTCGTAGATTGAACATAAGTTTTTGATGATTTACTTATTTTTATTACTATTTTTTGTTAAAATACTTAAAAATTAAAAATCATTAAATTAGTCGTTTATATTTTGAACTATAAGTCACCCAAAGACCTAAAAAAAAAAGTCAATATCTAAAATTTTCCAATAGCTTAATTGTAAAGATAATTTATTAAATCACAAATTATATAATAAAATATTCATGATCCAATAAGCTTTCTTTAAAGTGTCTCTTTGACCCATTAAAAGTTTAAAACTAGAGTTACTACGATTGGATATTAAGATAAAGCGATATACCATCGACGAAACTTCCGAACTAAATCTTAATTATGATAGCATCGGTAAGTAATCATTTGTATAATCTAATGTGGATGCAAACCCAAGCTAAAAATTCCAATCACCCAAAATCAACTTTAACTAAAACATAATGGCTAAGTGCTAACGCAAGAAGAAAATAGTATAGCTAAGAAAATTTATTATTAAATGTTGCTTTTTAGAAATTGTTACACTGCTCCAAGTTGAATAATCTTTGCACAAAAATAAATAAATAAATAATTGTGTTGGAAGCAAGGAAGCAGTGAGTAAAGAAAACAACTTAATCAAGCACGACTAATATCTTCTTAAACGCTTTCATCGTCACTAGATATAATTAATTATTATTGTTTATGACCCATCGACCCAAGTTGGCTCCAATAACTAGTGCATTCCCTTTTAATAACCATTAAGCTTATTGATAATATAAAATAATAATTTGTGTTCTATGATGATCAAAGAAAACGATTAAAAGTATCTATTTTCTTAAAGTGATGTTTAGACAGAAATAGTATTTCTTCGTTGAGATAGATAAGTTTTCCAAATTCTATTAGCAAAACATTTATAATCTGCAAAAAGATTATTTACCATGTCTAACCAAAAGAATACTACTAAACTTTTATTAATTCAAAAACCTAAATTAACATTTTTTAAATATAAAAAATTCTAACTAAAGTTCAAGATTTTGCTAGCGAGGATTTTATTTAATAAATGGCATAAGCCGACAACATTGAAGCACTGTCGGTGGGGGAGACTCCGTATTTAAGATTGTTACAGATAATTATGAAATTTATTTTTGTCGTATTTTCTTCATAATTTGACCCGATCAAATAAAATTTTAGTATGAAACTATTCTTCATTAGACGAACCAAAGCACGAGGACAGGAGGCTCGACACGTCACACGTGGGCAATTGATAAAGTCCGACTAATTGCAACAAAAACAACAAATACTTTATCAAATTGCTAATTGTATAATTAAAAGATAATTCTGAAAAATTGATTCCAGCGTAGTTAGATCATAGTCGTTGGGAAAATGTATACATATTGGGGATAAAGATGGTCTAAAATGTCCAGCACAAACGTTTTTTATGCAGTCTTGACAATTTCTCACAAGCTTAATACTCCTTCTATTTTATTATATATAATTTTTTTAGTCTTTTTGTTTTGTTCTAAAATATAAAATTTTTTAGCTTTTTTGTCTTGTAATTTGTTAATAATCCCTATTTAAATAGATTATAAATATAGTTACTATTTATTTAACCGAGTAAAATGTGTCTCTTGATATTCTTAATTAATATTCTTTCTATTTTTTATTTTTTTTTGTAATTTGTTTTAATGTATATAATTAATTAGTTATTTTCTATTAAATTTTTTCTTAATAAGCGTGCTTTTAATCCAAAAATTCTATATTTTGGAACAAAATGAGTAATTTAATCAAAATGTTAATTGATTATACTTATTCATAATCTAGATATGTTATCTCTAATTGACTTGAAAGAGGAGGTTACCTTCTATGGTGGAGCCATGCCATAATTTCACATTAAAATAAAATATTTATTTAGTTTATCCTATGATTTGGGATAAATTGACGTACATGGGCGGCTACAGTTATGTGTATGTGTATTAATGGGGTTTGTTTGTTTTTATTTGGAATTTTTTATGAGTTTTTGTTATCGTGTTACGAATATTTTGTTTATATTGGAATTGGTATAAGCGTAAGGACAACGTTTTTTTTATAAATAGGTACTTTCAAAATTTTGTTACGGAAGAACCCAAAAATGATCTAAAGAAGAGGCCACGTATATCTTCCGATGGTTAGTTAAGAAAATACTTGAAAAACTCCCGTAACAACATAAGGATCAAGGGCTCGAATTTATGTTTATGCTCGAGATCGATTTCAACAAGACATTAGAGGATGGTTTGCAAAGTTTTCTTTAAAAAAGAATAATATTGGTAAATAATTCTGCCACTATGCGTTTACTATAATTAAATCATCTCAAATGTATTCTTCTATTTTTAACTATAAATTAAATAATTCTACAAAATAGTAAAAGCTTTTTTCAGTATATCAATTTACTTTTTACTCTAAAAATAATAGAACAAAAATATATATAGTTATTAAAAATATAGAGTAATCTTATCTTTTATTATATTTTAGAGTAAAATACAAAGTATAATTCGAAATAGTTTTACTCTACAATAAAATTATAAATGCAAAAATAAAATTGCAATTTTTTCCTAAATTTTCAATTAAACTAATTGCAATTTGCTGCAAACGATAATACATGTGATTAAAGAAGCAGGTAGGTAGGGTGCTTTATATGGCTGGACCGTTTTAAAGTTCGTGCTGTGTTTTTTTTTCCAGCTTTAAGATATGATTCTCACTTTTTCTCTGCGAGAAAGATAGAAAAGTCATTAATAAAAATTATAGTACCACAATAACAATATAGTAGTACTAATTAGTTACAAAACGTAATTTCATTTATATTTTAAAGATACACATAAGTATGACGTCATTATCTGTAGTTCTAGCCTAGCCCGTTTCTTCACCTAAACGACTGTCACGCAACGTGCGTGTGACTAGACGTAACCGAACTCGATAGGAACAAACTTTTAAATAACTTAAATAAAAAAATAAAAAAAGCGAAAGAGGAAAAAAATTTGAACAAAAAAAAAAATAAGACGAGTAATTGTAATTCATTCTGGCTTTTACCTGCGAGACCCACGTGCGTTGGAAAGGGCACTGCTCACCCACGTGGCTTGTGCTCATTCGTTTTCTGGATAACCGGCAAGTCACTCCAGCCATACCCTGCAATTTGTAAAACCGACCGAAAGAAAATCAACCCGTTTTTTATTAATAGAATGGCTCGAGTTCGCCAATCAGATCCCACGAGCCATTCTGTAACTGAGACCACTGAGTAAAATCTGTATTCAGACCTCTTTTATAAATCGGATTGAATAAATTCGGGTGGAATCCGTCACCTGTGTCCGCGGGCGCGTGTGTCTCACTTGTTGGTAATGACGTGGCATGTTGGGATAAAGACCAAAGACCAGATTTTTTTTATACTAACTATTATTTTCACTAAATAAAAACCAAACAATCTGAGTTAACTTTACTGTCCTTAAAAGTAAAATTTGTGTCGTGGTTGAGATTAAGTAAGTTTATTTCATAATTACATCTAGCAGTTGGAATTTTTATGATCTTCCTCCAATTAAACCAAAACTACGTTCCAGCTTTAATTATTGTTTATGAAGAAATAATAATATATTAAGAAAATAGTTAATTAAGGTAAGGAAAGTAGGGTTTGGTCTGTAGGTTAGGGTTCAAAGAGGGAAGAGATTAGGAGAAAGGAAGCATGAAGGCATGACCCATTACTTGAATTAGTGCTCCTTAATCTGGTGACACGTGTAGGTCCCACGTGTAATCACTTCACATTATTATTTTAAAGATCAATAAGTAAAAACAAAACTTAGTCCATCATTTAAATTGTTTTTCTTTTTTTTTTTGGTACAACAGTATAAGCTCCCTCCCTTTTGCTATGTAACTAAACCCCCACTCTAAATTTTAAATTAAATATATTATATACAGCTTTACCCGAAAACAATCTATCATGGGTTGGTAATGACACATTAACAGTATTAGAGAATGATTCCTTTTCTTTTTCCAATAAAAAAACCTTTCTGCAGTAAAATGTTAGGTGATCTTATTCTACTACATAGGAAAATACTCAAATGATGTCTTATAATTTCGATAATTGACTAATATGGTTTGAAATATTTATGGATACCAAACAAGATTTCATAACTAAAAAGACAAACAAAAATAGAGCACATTTTGCTCGTTTTCCATCAACCCTATATCTCCAGTTTGTTCACATCATGGACGATCATCAAGATTATACAGAAACAAAAAGAAAATATAAATATAAATGGCAATATAGATTTACTTTGGGTAGCAGTATTAGAAATTGACAATAAAGGGCACATTCACGTGTATGAGCATGTACTACTCTACACACATGTCCATAGTTATAATTTCCGTTGATAATATTAATATGAAAAAAGAAATTAAATATTATTTGTTATACTTATCTTTTAAACCCATAGTATTTGATATTGTACTATATAGTCTCTTTTTTTTGCCTCTGTATTTAATATTGTACTATTAGTTTCAATTATAGGTCTATCACTATGTACACGATAATGGTCTAAAATTTTAAATAAAAAACACAGGTTTTATTTTTGATAAAAGATATTTAAAATTTATACGAGGTTGATAGCTCATCTTGATTATTAGACTATTGTTTTTCTGCCCTTTTTCATATAAGAAAAGTCGTAAAATACACATAATAGAGACAATATTATTTTAAATGATATTTTTAGAAAAAATACAAATATGATTCTTAAAACATATTTATAGGTTTGACAAGAAAATTCAAGAGATAAAATTGATCAATCAGCTCTGTACGGCGTCGTATGGAACCTTCAATAATTGTGGTGAAAATTAAACACATATACTATCAAAATGATCAACAAGCTGAACACATGCTTTACAAAAGCTGTGTCTACTTTATGAGTGTTTGTTTGATTATTAAATTGCAAGGTATAAATTGCGTAGGCTTTTCAGGACACCAAATTAAATATTATTTATTTAAATGGTGATGGAGTAGCTTTTTTTTCTTTATATCAAATGGTGATTATACGAACACCATATAGGAGGAGCTAGTATTATATACATACATTTAATTTAGGGTAAAATAAGAGAAGTAGATTAAAGAAATACTAAAATTAAAGAAAAGAAGAAAGAAAGAAAAGAAAGGGTTTTTCTTTTTAACGGACAAAGATTCCTACTATGGTTGCTTTTAGACCACACACAAATGCTACACAGTACTCTTGGGTCCCACACCTCTCGCAAGTGCGTTACTAACACGTGAATTTCCTCTCTCCCAATTTCTCGTCCCTTGCTCTGCTGTATCGTATCGTTTCCTCGTCATATCGCGTGTGACGTGTTAATAATGCTGAACAGTCTTCTTTATTTTCCATCTTTATCCTCGATTATTTATTTGTTGGGTTTTCAAATATTTTAAGAAATTAAATTTTGCTGTATGAAAATAGATATTTACTGATAATTTGGGATATTAAATTATTATATTTAATTTTATTATTTGATTTTGACTTTTAAATTCGTATTTGTTGTTTTCATTGGGGAGATATTGATAATTATGTCTTTTTAAAAAACTATAAAGATGTATTAATGAATAAATTCAAGATTAAATGTTAAATGGAAGAGTACTCTTTTTGTAAGAATTTATGGAGTTCCTATGCGTTATTTTTGTAGTGGTGGTAACTGTTTCCTGGTCGATTGAGTTGTGCTGGTTTAACCACCCCGGTTACATACTTCAATGAACAATCATAATAACTCCCACAAATTTTAATTATGTTGTTTATTATAGTCCAAATTTAATCACTATTATCCAATCTTACAGTTAAAATGTACTAAATATATATATCTTTAATCTAAAATTTACAGTTCAATTCACAACTCCAGTTACATTTGACCTACCGAATGAACACCAACGTTTTTTTTTATGTAGATACTAAAAACAATTTATTTAATTTATTCTTAACTTGAAAACACTAATTAATCCTATTTGCCAGCTGTATGAGAGTGGCTACAATACACCAGATTTTCTCCTTTTATCCCTTCCAATCCCTTATAAGCAACATATGTATTTATGACGGGGCGTATGGAATCTAAATCTCTGCTGAAACAATAATTAACCCCATTTGCCAGCTGTATGAGTGGTAATCAAAGATTTATACTAGTACTATATATTTTCAACAAATTCGAGAATTATTCTAGATAATCGAGTACTTAAATAAAATAATTATGGAATACTTGCTAGAGGTTTCAATTGTTGTTCGGCCATCAGGATATTATTTTAATAGTTCCGCTTCATACAATCGTTTTTATTTGGTATTATCTGAGTTGTAATTTAATTAAGAAGAAAAAAAAAACAATAATGAAACGTCTTTGTTTTTCCATAAAAAGAAAAACAGGGTAAATTAAGTAGGAGAGATTCACGAGACGAAAATTCCCAAAAGCGCACGATAGCCAGAAAGACCGTGGAAAATGACATAGGAAATATCTCGAGAATGCTAAAATACGCAAATTTTTCTGGTGCCACGTAGCTTTTTTGCTCTCGTTCTCTCTACGTCCACCCAGACCTGCCTGTTCACAGCACGACAAAGCCACTTCCCAATAAAAACACAACACCTTTCCCATTGACGCTCTTTCACAAACACCGTTATCTTCTTTACCCAATCAAATGTGCACACTTGTTCACGCCGTGTTGACGCCGTTAGTCCCGTCTAAAAAAGTAAAGCAGCCTTAATTACTTGCTAATCTATATTACTACCATCTACACATTTAATTTCTTTTTCCTCTCCCCTAGTTTCAACCGATGGTATTTTTTGGGCAATTAATTACAAAACATTGGTTAATATTCAACTCACAGTATTTTAATAATACAGTAGTACGTAGTATATGGGTTTCTTTAAGTTAAATTCAAAATTATAATTTTTTTTTTTAGTCAACAATTTCACGATGACTTAAATTGCTTATATTTCAGCGGAAATACGACTTGGAAATGTATGCAATTTGGGTCTTTTCTTCAATTTATCTTGAAATTTTTTTTATATAAATTAAGAAAAGGAGATGACAATTTCTTTTTAGAAAAAGGCATTAAATAAAATAAAAAATAAGTCGAGGAAAGAAAATAATTTTGGTCACTTGTCTTTCGCTTTGTGAGGTCGCAGACCCTGGTCCCCCGGAAATGGTTACAACCGGAAATAGCCGGTGTGAAAGAGGGAATGGTAACCGGTGAATGCCGGTCATACGTATGGGTTAGAAGTTCACCGCGGTTGAAATGATTGAAGCAGAGTTTTTGACTAGTCTGGTTAAGCCTTTGGTCGCCTCAGACCCAGAAAACAAAGATAGGAAAGACGAAGAAAAAGCAAACTAAAGAGAGAGAAACAACTTAGAGAGAGAAACTTCTTATTAGAGAGAAAAAAAAAACTAGAAGAAGAAGAAGATAATAGTATTGCTTGTCGTCGTCGATGTTCAACCTTCTGTGACTCCGATAAAGCTATTAAGAGAGGAGAAAGAGGAAGAGAGAGCTCCAAGTCTAAATCGGAGGCAATTTTGAGGTGAAATTGGTGGTTTCTAGTACGATTCTAGGGTTTATCTTCTCTGATAGTTGTATCGAGTAATGTAAAGGAGCTAAACCAGTGGTGATTGTGTTTGTTAGAGAGATAGAGACGAAGAAGTGCAGTACTAAGTCGAGCTTTGAGCTATTTCTGTGGAGGTTTTTGAAAGAGAAGAGGTGGATTTGGAGATTTCTTGCTGGTATCGTCTGCTTAGAGGCTTATTTGATACCAGATGAAACAGATCTGAGCTTCAGAAGGTATGGCGAGTTCGGAGGTTTCAATGAAAGGAAATCGCGGAGGAGAGAACTTTTCTTCCTCCGGTTATAGTGACCCAAAAGAGACTAGAAATGTCTCCGTCGCTGGTGAGGGGCAAAAAAGTCATTCTAACCGATCTGTTGCCGCTCAGCGTGCTGGTAAGTCTACGTTTCTCTGTTTTTCATTCTTAGCTTGGTTTTGGTTACAGACTGAGTTGATCTAATTCCTGATTTTTACCTTTTCTTCTTCTTCTTAGTCGACCCTGAGGCTGCTCTCTACAGAGAGCTATGGCACGCTTGTGCTGGTCCGCTTGTAACGGTTCCTCGACAAGATGACCGAGTCTTCTATTTCCCTCAAGGACACATCGAGCAGGTGAAATTTTTTTCATCTCTGAGTTCTTACCTTTTTTTGCTAAATCTTTTAGTTTTTTCCTCTCTTTGAGTCCTATCAGCTGAGATATTTTTCTAAGGAAATTTGTCGGTTTCCATTTTTATGATGATTAGGTGGAGGCATCGACGAACCAAGCGGCAGAACAGCAGATGCCTCTCTATGATCTTCCATCAAAGCTTCTTTGTCGAGTTATTAATGTAGATTTAAAGGTTGGCTTCTCTCATTTCATTGGAGAAGTTTGGTTTTATGAGTTTTGAATTGTTTGCTAACAAGAGTTTTGTCTATGATTTTACAGGCAGAGGCAGATACAGACGAAGTTTATGCCCAGATTACTCTTCTTCCTGAGGCTAACGTAAGTTGTGTTTATTGATTTTATGGTTTGAGAGTTGTAGTAGGATGATCTTATTTTTTAAGATGCTGAATTCTATATTTTTTTGTTGAATCAGCAAGATGAGAATGCAATTGAGAAAGAAGCGCCTCCTCCTCCACCACCGAGGTTCCAGGTGCACTCGTTCTGCAAAACCTTGACTGCATCGGACACAAGTACACATGGTGGATTTTCTGTTCTTAGACGTCATGCGGATGAATGTCTCCCACCTCTGGTTGGTGTTTCAATTGCTTCTTATTGAGCTTCTTATATTTTACCCATTGGCTTATTTTTCCTGAATTTTTTGTTCTAAGATTATTTTTAATTTACTGTTTGTTTCTTCCCTCAGGATATGTCTCGACAACCTCCTACTCAGGAATTAGTTGCAAAGGATTTACATGCAAATGAGTGGCGATTCAGACATATTTTCCGAGGTATTGTATGAGTCAAATTATTAGCATCTTTATATTTTCTGTTCCTTGAGTCTATGTGTCATCAAACTCCTGTGGTTGTTGATGTTATACAGGTCAACCACGGAGGCATTTGCTTCAGAGTGGATGGAGCGTGTTTGTTAGCTCCAAGAGGCTGGTCGCTGGCGATGCATTTATATTTCTAAGGTTTGTGGATTTTGTAGTTTATGATAATGTCGAGCTGTATCTTTTAGTTTCTATGATGTGAAATATCTAGTTCTTCTACAGGGGCGAGAATGGAGAATTACGAGTGGGTGTGAGGCGTGCAATGAGACAACAGGGAAATGTGCCGTCTTCTGTTATATCTAGCCATAGCATGCATCTTGGAGTACTGGCCACTGCATGGCATGCCATTTCAACAGGGACTATGTTTACAGTCTACTACAAACCGAGGTTTGTCTTGATTTAGCCCACTAAACAGCTTTCAGTTTTGAGCTCTTTGCTGTTTATGTCTCTATTTGTCTGATGCCTGGCAGTGAATTAATCTACTAAATTGTTCATGCGTTGTTGTTTTGTCTGGTACAGGACGAGTCCATCTGAGTTTATTGTTCCGTTTGATCAGTATATGGAGTCTGTGAAAAATAACTACTCGATAGGCATGAGATTTAAAATGCGATTTGAAGGCGAAGAGGCTCCTGAGCAGAGGTAAATACTGGCTTCGTTTTTTGAATATTTAAGCTCTCAAGCCTTTATTCTCGTGGAATGACGTAACAAACAAGCTGTATTTGATTTATATTAGGTTTACTGGCACAATCGTTGGGATGGAAGACTCTGACCCCGCCAGGTGGCCAAAATCAAAGTGGAGATCCCTCAAGGTATGAACTAATTCTTAGAGAGGATCAAGACTGTTGTTACATAGATGGATGCTGATTGTTCAATTGTCTTTCAGGTGAGATGGGATGAGACTTCTAGTATTCCTCGACCTGATAGAGTATCTCCGTGGAAGATAGAGCCAGCTCTTGCTCCTCCTGCTTTGAGTCCTGTTCCAATGCCTAGGCCTAAGAGGCCCAGATCTAATATAGCGCCTTCATCTCCTGACTCTTCGATGCTTACTAGAGAAGGTAATGTTCCCCCCTTCCACCGCAGTGCATATAGTAGTGCATCTGAAAACTAAATTGAACTTCTCTAAAGTGGGAGATTAATTCATTGTATGCTAAACAGGCACAACTAAAGCAAACATGGACCCTTTACCGGCAAGCGGACTTTCAAGGGTCTTGCAAGGTCAAGAATACTCGACCTTGAGGACAAAACATACTGAGAGTGTAGACTGTGATGCTCCTGAGAATTCTGTTGTGTGGCAATCCTCAGAGGATGATGATAAGGTTGACGTGGTTTCGGCTTCTAAAAGATATGGCTCTGAAAACTGGATGTCCTCTGCCAGGCATGAACCTACTTACACGGATTTACTCTCCGGCTTTGGATCTAACGTAGATCCATCCCACGGCCAGCGGATACCTTTTTTTGACCACTCACCTTCTATGCCTGCAAAGAAAATATTGAGTGATCCGGATGGCAAGTTTGATTATCTTGCTAACCAGTGGCAGATGATGCACTCTGGTCTTTCCCTGAAGTTACATGAATCTCCTCAGCTACCTGCAGCAACTGATGCCTCTTTCCAAGGGCGAGGCAATGTCAAATACAGTGAATATCCAGTGCTTCACGGTCTATCGACTGAGAATGCTGGTGGTAACTGGCCTATACGTCCACGTGCTTTGAATTATTTCGAGGAAGTGGTTCATGCTCAGGCGCAAGCTCAGGCGCAAGCTCTGGCTAGGGAGCAAGTAACCAAACAGCCAATGATGGTACAAGAGGAGACAGCAAAGTCGAGAGACGGAAACTGCAGGCTGTTTGGCATTCCTCTGATCAACAACACGAATGGGACAGATTCAACCATTTCTCAAAGAAACAACTCGAATGATGCCGCCGGGCTTACACAGATAGCATCACCAAAGGTTCAGGATATTTCTGATCAGTCAAAAGGGTCAAAATCAACAAACGATCATCGTGAACAGGGAAGATCATTCCAGACTAATAATCTCCAATGGAAGGACGCTCATACAAAAACCAGCTCAAGTAGGAGTTGTACAAAGGTAATTTTTTTTGCTATTATTTAGCACAAAGAGTAGGAGGTTGTGGGAATCCCTAAATCACTTTATGACTAATCCATTACACATTGGTTTAAAGGTTCTCAAGCAGGGAATTGCACTTGGCCGTTCAGTGGATCTTTCAAAGTTCCAAAACTATGAGGAGTTAATCGCCGAGCTGGACAGGCTTTTTGAGTTCAATGGAGAGTTGATGGCTCCTAAGAAAGACTGGTTGATAGTATACACAGATGATGAGAATGATATGATGCTTGTTGGAGACGATCCTTGGCAGTAAGATTGCAGTTTTCCTACATTCACTACCTCAAGTTATATCCATGTTAGTGTTTTGTTTTTAAGACTGACACAATGATGTTTTACAGGGAGTTTTGTTGCATGGTTCGCAAAATCCTCATATACACGAAAGAGGAAGTGAGGAAGATGAACCCGGGAACTCTAAGCTGTAGGAGCGAGGAAGAAGCAGTGGTTGGGGAAGGATCAGATGCAAAGGACGCCAAGTCTGCATCAAATCCTTCATTGTCCAGCGCTGGAAACTCTTGAACAAAAAAACCAACGACCCTTTTGCTACAAGCCGAGGTATGTAGAAAAGCTTTTGAAATAATAAGGGAGAAACAACAGGGTTTATATCATTACTTTTTTTTTCTTTTTTTTTTTTCCTTTTTCCGCCAGGGTTTATATCATTACATCCGACTGATGTTTGGTCTTTTTGTAATATCAGGAGGAGGGTCCATTGGTGGAGGAGACTGGAGAGCAAAAATGGGATGATGGGTTTCTAAGATATGATATTAAAAAATGCAATTTTTGAAGTATTTTGTGGCCACTTAGATAATTAGCATCTTCCACCACCGTATTATCTAATAATAATCAATATATATAATTATATTATAAAGTAAACATAAAAAAGGTTTCAGGTATTATATAGTAGAATATGAAAAGCTCTTTTATAAGTAGAAATGATGGTGTGGAGTTGTAGATGGAGGCTGGTATCGGTTCTTTGTTATATGTATTTTTTTTTTTCTTCCGAAGATCTCTCGAAGTCTTTTACTATTGTTTATATATTAATCCCAATGTACATAAGTTTTTAAGCTTTTGCCCTTTTTACTTTTTAGTAGTACAACTTATCTTGTGTTTCTGACTTTTGTTGTCGTTACAAATACAATAATGGTTTTTATATCTTAGGTGTGTTGTTACTTGTTAGCAATTTGTAGCTTTTCGATATGATGATATTAAATATGCACGAAATGGTGACACCTCTCGTCAATCTGATTCCATTTTGAATCCTTGCATTTGAAACATTTTGATGTTTCTAGTTACAAATGAGACCTCTTCTAAGAGCATGTGCAACGGTGGTGTTTCACTCCGTCCCTTGTATTACTTTTTCGAAATTTAAATCGAAAAAAAAACAAAAACGGAGAACGTTTCTTATTTGGGGACGAATTCATCCCGTCCTACGTGCCACGTGTCTCATCCTAAGGGCTAACTCGATTTGGGTTTGCGATTTCAACTTTCCAACTTCTTTCTTCTCTCGACGGCGACTCGGAAGGCGATTTGTGGCTGCAACTGTTGTAACTATCACAGCCATGGGAAACCTGAAGGAAGCAACTCCTCACTTCCTGCAAAGGCTCTCTTCCAATGGAATCGTGGTTCAACACGCCATCACCGGTTAGTTAATTAATCCTCTGGAGTTTTTAATTTTTTGGAAGTTTGTGGATTCTTCATATGTCCTTTGCTTTCACAGATTGCGTAGGCACACTCATTTTAAACCACCCACTGCCACAATCATAACAAATGGTAATGTATTTGTCCTTTGCTTTGAGACAGAACGAGAGTAATAATGATGGCTGGTTTAGATTTCTGGGTCTGGAATTGAGAAGTTAGGATGGATTATGTTGGTTTGGGGTTTGCTAAAGATAGTTTTATGGCTGCAAATA